>JAJPUD010003374.1:38307-48451 GCA_023553655.1 Myrmecobius fasciatus | reverse complement strand
CTCTCTCTCTCTCTCTCTCTCTCTCTCTCTCTCTCTCTCTCTCTCTCCCTCTCTCTCTCTGTCTCTCTCTGTCTCCTTCTGCCTCCCTGTCTCTGTCTCTCTGTCTGTCTCTGCCTTTCTGTCTCTCTCTCTGTCTGTCTGTCTCTGCCTCTCTGTCTTTGTCTCTATTTCTGTCTCTCTCTCTGTTTCTTTGTCTCCCTCTGCCTCCCTGTCTCTGTCTCTATCTCTGTTTCTGTCTCTGTCTCTCTGTCTCTTTGTCTCTCTCTGTCTCTATGTCTGTCTCTGCTTCTCTGTGTCTCTGCCTTTCTGTCTCTGCCTCTCTGTCTTTGTGTCTATTTCTGTCTCTGTCTCTATCTCTGTCTCTGTGTCTGTCTCTGCCTTTCTGTCTCTCTCTGTGTGTCTGTCTCTGCCTCTCTGTCTTTGTCTCTATTTCTGTCTCTGTCTCTCTGTTTCTTTTTCTCCCTCTGCCTCCCTGTCTCTGTCTCTATCTCTATCTCTGTCTCTGTCTTTGTCTCTTTGTGTCTCTGTCTGCCTCTCTGTCTGCCTCTGTTTCTGTCTCTGTTTCTCATTTACACCTTTTGGTCATTTTCTGTCTCCCCAGTCTTTCCCCAGTGACAAATGAGGGGAGGATTCAAACTCCATTTGACACAAAATTTGGCAGAGGCAGAAAGAGGACCTGGTAGATTTGGGGGGGTATTTTCTGGAATCTGGATTTTCCTCACCATGGGGAATGAGGACACAGCTCAGCTATATTTAGTCTGAAGCGAGCCTGTCAGCGGCTGGGATCTGTCTGGGAATCTAAACTGGGCTGTTGTTGTGAGATCATTTTTCCCTCTCCAGGGCTGAATGAAAACAAAGAAGGTGAGATGAAGTTCCCCTGACCTGAAGTAAGCCCTCCTTCCACCCCTCCTCCTTCCTACTCCCACTCCCACTCCAATTCCTCCCTCCCCCTCCCAGCCATCTTCTGTCACATCCCAAGAACCCCAGTTTTTTTTTTTCCTCATTTCAATTCAGTTCCACAGACATTAAGTGCCCATTATGTTCTTACCCTCAGTGAGCTTGCTGGGAGGAATACAACTATGTACTCTAAGTAAATATGTGGTTATTTAGGAGAGACAGAGCCTTAACCACTGAGAGAAAGGGCAGGGTTCCAGACTCTCAAAGATCCCAGGAAGGGATCTTAGGGCATCAGATATCCCTTATTTAAGAGAGGAGAACATTGAAACCTGCATCAGAAAAGGAACAAGTCCAAGGTCACATCGAAACTTAATTGCCTCCTCCTAGACCTTACAACTGTGACCCAGCAAACTTTATTATCCTTTGTCTTCTCTTCTCAAAAATTAAATCAGCCTCCTTCCTTTTCCCATCAGGGGAGCAAGTAGCAAGCTGAGACAATTACAAAAGCAACCCCAATTCAGCTTCATATCAGAAAACAATTCCTAACATTCAGAGCTCTCCAAAAGTGAAATGAATTGCTTTCAAAGACAATGAGCTTCCTGTCACTGGGGGGCTTTAAATGGAATCTAAATAATTGCTTGTTATGTTCAGCCAGAAGGCACAGTGCATAGAACAGTGGCTCGGGAGTCAGAAGAACTTGAGTTCAAATTTAGCCTCAGACTCGTATTAGCTGTGTGACCCTGGGCAAATCACTTAACCCCAAGTAATGAGAACAATAACTTATTAAGGATGCTGGTAAGGGAGGTTATTGTCAAGAAGGAGGGAGGGAGGGAGGAAAGAGACAGAGACACAGACACAGAGACAGAGAGAAACAGAGACAGAAACAGAGAAAGAGACAGGGAGTAAAGAGAGGGGGAAAGGGAGAAGAAAGGGGAGAAAAAGAGATAGACTGAGGAGAGACAGAGGAAAAGAGAGACAGAGACAGAAGAAGGAGGAGGAGGAAGAGGAGAAGAAGAAAGAAGAAAAGAGGAGGACAAGGAGGAAAGAGGAGGAGGGAGAAGGGAGGGAGGAAGAAAGAAAAAGAAGGGAAGGAATTCTAGAATTTTTATGAAATTATCCAAATTCTGCCACTTCCTTTCTGTGTGACTTTTAAGTTTTCTGGGCTTTCTTTTTCTAAAAGATGAAGGGGGAGGGGGATTAAAAACCATTAATGTTTCTTCTGACTTCAAACTTATGGTCCTTTCCCCCTGCTTTACTTCCCATTTATTTTTTTCCAACCTGTATTTCATAGAATTTTAGAGGTTAGATCTGGAAGAGAATCTTAGGGATCATCCAGTCCAATCCTTCTCATTTTACAAATGAACAAACTGAGGGCAGGGGAAAGGAAAGTGACTTGCCTAAAGTCACATTGATCGAGAGTAGCACAATGAGGACTTAAGACTTCCATCCCAATGTTCTTTCATCCACACCAAGTGGCTACAATTCACTCTACTGCCCACTATGTGGCACAGGGCAAATCATATCCCCAGGCTCTCTGACTCAATTTCCCCAGTTGTCTGAATGGAGATAATAATCCAAGCCCTGCCTCCAGTAGGAAGCAAACACCTTGAGGGCAGGAGATGCTAAGTTTTTGTTTTTGTCTTCCTTGGCCCTAGCATAATGCCCAATGCTTAATGGGAAAGTTTCAATAAAGGTTCATTGAATTGAATCACTTGCCTCCCTCCCAGGGCTAGTTAGAGCATCACATAGGAAAGTGATGGATTGGAAGGGAGGGCTTTGTAACCAAAAAAGACTATAGGAATGCCAGATGTTCTTAACAAAAGCAATGACCCTCCTCAGGATCTCATTTTTTTTCCTCAGGAGCAGAAAGGCAGGGTGTTGGATGTGCTTGTGTGTGTGCGCATGTGTGTATGTGTGTGAAGAGAGAGAAGAGAGAGACCGAGAGAAATGGTGTTGGGGAAAGAGAGAGACAGACAGACAGAGAGAGGGACAGAGACAGAGACAGAGAGACAGAGACAGAGACACAGAGAGAGACAGAGAGCGCACTACATGTCAGAGGCTCTCTAGTCCAATATTCTCATGATTTGCAGATAAAAAAAAAAATGGAAGTCCAGACAAATTATGACTTACTCAGAGATATACAAGTACTAAGTAGCACATTGAAGATTTGAATCCAGGCCCCTTGACTCCAGATCCAGGACTTTCCCCACTGTTTCCTGCTTCTTGCTCAGAATCACATAGCTAGTAATGTGTAAGGGCCAGTGCCCCATCCATGTTTAGTTTACATCCAGGTCATCTTAGTGGACATAAACATTTATTAAGCACATAACATGTGCCAGGAATTGTGCTGTCATACAAGTAATGTCTCATTGATCTTCACAAGCCTAGGAAGTTGATCCATTTGATAGATGAGAAAACTGAGGCACATGGTGGTTAAGTGATTTGCCTGTGGTTTTACAGCTAATGAGTGTCTAAGGTAAGATTTGGACTTAGGTCCTCTTGACTCCAGACATGCTTTGTGCCTACCCTATAACAAGGATTCTTAACCTGTGGGCTATGAATTTAAAAAAAAAACAAACCTGCATTCCTATAAAATTGATTTCCTTCCCAACATTATGTATTTTATGAATTTAAAAACATGATTCTGAATAGGGGTCCAGAGACTTCATCAGATTGCCAAAGAGGTCCATAAGACCAAAAAGGTTATAGAGCTTCTGCTTTTTAGAGTCCTGGACAAATGATCTCCCTGGAAGTTTCTGCTAAAGACCTCCAGTGATGTCAAATTCACTATTTCTAGGGGCAGCCCATCCCACTTCTTCTTCTTCTTTTCTTCTTCTTCTTCTTCTTCTATTCTTCTTTTTTTGGAAAGCTCTACTTGGTAGGAATGTTAAATTATATCAAATCAAAATCAGCTTCTCTGCAGATTCTTAGGTCTGCCTTCTAGGGCCAAGCAGATCATGTCCAATTTGTCCCTCTTCCCCCAGGGTAGAGTACTGTTTGTTGAATTGAATCCCAATTCAGCCCTTTAGATCCTTGAAGATGGAAACCTGTCTCTTTCCTATTTCTGCCTGGACTTCCTGGCCTTGGATTTGGGAGAATTTGGGGAAAGAAGATACTGGGGAACACAGTGAAGACTTGGGTCTGAAAAATCACTGGATGTCCCTTCTTGGCTATTCAATAGAGGGTGACTTGGACCTGAATCCTAGGCTGGGGTTGAGGGGGGAACCCACAGTCCCTTGGGGAGGGAAGAAAGATGTACTACAGCCCCCACCCAGGAGGACTGGGAGATGGACTGTCATCCATTGAGTTTTGAGAAAGGTTGGAAGAAGGGTAGATTCTGTCATAGTGCTTTTCAGTTCAAGGAATAGGGCTGAGGGATGAACAGGATGACCTCTGGGAAGTCATCCAGCAGAGATACTACAATTCTATGATTTATTGAGTCTCTCTCACACAGGGCTTGAGACTGGGCAACATCTCCTGGGAACCACAACAGCACTGGGGTAAGGGGGAGGGGAGTTAGGGAAGGTGGGGGTAGGAGGGGCTGGTCAACCAATGGGGCTGCTTATGGAGGGGGAGGGGGTCTGCTATGGGCCATATTATCTAGAGGATTAACTAGGGGTGGGGGTGGAGTAATGCTCCCACCAGCAGGGAAGGGAGAGATAAAGCGCTTGCACTGGGGGAAGAAGGGGCCCCCAATATAGGGACCTCCTCTCCACTGACCCCAGGGCAGTGTAGATCAGATGCTGGTGTCTGGAGGGGAGTAAAGCAGGGGCCCAGCCTCAGCTCCTACCCGGTTCCCATTTCCCACCCTCCCTCAGATGTGCCCCCTTTCCCCAGTATGGGCATTTTCCCAAGGCATTGGGCCGGGGGCCCTGGACCCTGAGGCCTTTCTCAGGCACTTTATTAATTTTCTCATGGGCAGCAGGGGAAGTTATCCCTCCCGCCTTCTCCCTGGGCCTTACCTCCTTTTGTCTCCCTCCCCAGGAGGGGCCCGAAAAGAGCTTTTCTCATTATCGAGCTTATTAAAGAATAAGTAAAACTCCAAGAGACAGAGACAGAGAGATAGAGACAGGGAGAAATAAAGGGGCAAAGGAATCTGATGGGAGGGAAAGAGGAGAGGTTAGTTCCTGGCACCCCCTCCCCAATGCTACCCCATCCCCCAGCCCCAATCTTCCCATACCTTTACCCTGGGAGAGCCAGAGGAGCTGGAAATCTTGCTGGCTCAGTGACTGCTGCTGAAGTAGAATTCTGGTCCATGAGGAGAGTGGGGTAAGGGCTCTTAGTTATAGTAAAGTAAGAAGGAGAGCCAGAGTCAAATACTAGAAAACCGCTGAATATGGAAACAGAGAACCTCGGTTCAAATTCAGCCTCACCTACTGGAGACCTATGCGACAGTAAGCAAATCACTTCAACTCTCTGGCCCTCAGTTTTACCTCATCTGTAAACTGGGAGGGAAGGGTGTGTGCTATGGGCTTGATGAGCACTGAGGTCACTTCCATCAGTAGTTTATGATCCTAAGATAATAATCACAAGCATTTATGATCCTGGGAGCCCTGGGCTTGGAATCGTTGAATCATAAGATTTAGAATTGGAAGGAGGGGCTTTATATGCCATCCTTTAAACCACTCATTTTACCTCAAAGGAAACTGGGGCACAGAGAATTTAAGTGACTTGCTTTATACTCCATAAACCTGTTCTTCATCCTCACTATAAACCCTATTCTCTCCACCCTCATTTCTTTCCCAGAACTAAGGGGCACAGTTGTCTCCAAGTAGTAATTCTTTGGTGAACCAGTTCAACTCTACCCTTTCTCCTGCTCTTGATTCCTATTGCTGCCATGCCTTGCCACCCTTCCCTTCCTCCAATTCCTTCTTCATAGGTTGCTGAATAGAGCTGGAAAAAAAATCATGAAATTACTGCTCTAGTCCACTGTAAATCAGTGTTATTTAATCTCAGAAGGACCCCCATGACCATGATCCATCTTTCGCTTAGCTTCCAAAGTAATTTTTTTTAAAGCATAGGTCTTTAAGTCCATGTCATAACCTTACTCAATAAACTCCAGTGACTCCCTATTACTTCCAGTATCAAATATAAGGTCCTTTGGTACTGAAAGCTCTTCGTTATCTGCCCCCCTATCTTTTTAGTCTTTTTACATCCTACTCCCCTTCATGTATCCAGCTACCTGTGTCTCCATGCTCTCTCTTTCACGTTACACTCTATCATCCATCTGAATGCCTTTGCCTTTGCTGTTGCCTGTGTGTGAGATGCTCTCCCTCTTCCCCTCCATGCCTTAGAATCCCTGGGTTCCTTCAAGGCTTGTTTCAAAGGGGCCTTTCCCAGTGCCCTCAGCTGCTAGTGTTTCCCCTGTAAGATTACCCCTCAACTACTCCGTATATATTTTGCATGAACTTAATTGTTTATATGTTGTCTCATTAACTAGAGAGTTAGCTCCTTAAGGGCAGAGCCTGTTTTTGCCTTTTGTGCTTTTTAGACTTTAGAGCAGTGTCTGGCACAGAATAAGTGCTTAATAAATGCTTGTCAACTGACTATTACACCATGTCCCTTTACTATGTCACTGTACCTCAGCCAAGATGCCTCCTCTTACCATCCTCTCTTCAAGTATTGGAAGGGCTGTCTTATAGAGGGAAGACTAGACTTTCTCTGTGTTTCCCCAGGGAGTAGAATCAGGAACAATAATAAAATGAATTATTGGAGTTGTCCAAAAATGGAAGGGACTGCCTGGAGAGGTAGAAGTTTCCCTCTCCTTGAAGGTCTTCAGGCAGAGCCCAGATGACCTCTCCTTAGCCATATTTAAGTGGGGCTGCCTTTCAGATATGGAGTGAGCCAGATGGGTGGTAAAATACCTTCTAACTCTCCAATTCTGTGAAGTGCTGCCATTTAATCTAGGATTAGCCATTTCCAAGCTCTGGGTTCTGTCTTCCCTTCTATAAAATCAGCGTAATAATCCTTGCTGTGCCTTTGTCTCAAGATTTAAGGAAAGTACCATAAAAAGGTAAGTTATGAGTACTGTGTTCAACCATTCACTTTAATAAATGAAGATGAATAAAATACTATCTAAAAAAACTAAAAAAAAAGAAAGAAAAAGAAAAAGAAAGAAATGAAGATGAAAAAGTACCTTTCTGGGTGTCCTAGCTCAGCCAGATGACCCTGGACAAGGTAATTTCCCCAGATCCTCCTTGTCCTAAGCTATAAATTCAGAGGGCTGTGCGAGATGTTTTTTTAAAGAGAGACTCTAGTTCTTCCCTTTTGATGAAGAAACCCAAAAAGGGATAGGGATCTTTCTAAGATCACCCAGTGAGTTATTGACAGTCAAGCTGAAGAGGAAGGTCTCACTATACCATTGCACCATCCTACCTTCCTTTGCCATCCCTTTTTCCTTGCCCTCCTGCTTGTAGTGTTTCCCACCCCCTCACACACTCCACTACCTCCCAGGCTGGACTGGTCAGCTATCTCCACGCCCTCCCTCATCCAAGCTGTGGGATTCACATCTGTTCCACAAATGACCCGATAGAAAGAAGAGTCCAAATGCTGTAGGGTGGTGGGGAGGAGGCCCAAGGAGGGACCGTTTGCATAAGTGTCTGGGCAGGTCCCTTGGTGGAGGTCACTGCAGGACAGAGGGCCAGGGTTTTCACCCTTGCTGGGGAGGGCTTCCTGTAAGAGGGGCGATCTGGGCAGGTCTGAGCTTCCCTCTCTCCTGTGTTCCCTTCCAGGGACAATATGCTTCCTATTAGGAGCTGGTGTTTGGCTTAGCAAACCACACGTCTAATTGCGAAGGTTTGGGGGCGTGTGAGTAACGCGGGCAGGCAGCGCATCTCGTGTGAGCGGCAGATCAATCGGAGCTCATTTCCCCGTTAACGCCCAGCACATCTGGAGACAGCTGTGCCCCCAGCTCCAGCCAGACTGCTATCCCAGGGAGGTAGAGGGCTGGGGGTGGGGAGGATAAGTGACCTCTTAGAGACAATTCCGAGGTGTGTGGCTGGGAAATTTCTCCTAGGAGAAGGAGGAAAGGTGAGGAAGTCTGGACCCAGTCCTGGATGCAGCCTCTGTCCTGTTTTCTCCAGGAAAACTGCCTCCTTTTACAGATCAGAAATCCTCCCCCCCAAAAAAGAGGGGTGGAATCTCGGGGTGAGGGGAAAGCTCTCCAACAGGGAGATTCTGAGGGACCTTCTCTGTCTGCACCCCAGCCCAGCTATCTCTCTACAATGGGGATGTGGATACAGTTTGGCCTCCAGACAAAGGGGAAGGGGGAGGCCCCTCCAATGAGTGACAGGAACTAAAGTGACCCCCCTTTCCCTGCTCAACTTTGAAGCTGTGTAATCACCATGTAACTGAGTTAGGATAGAGGGGGCCATTGCAAGGATCGAGTTTCTAACCCCCGTCCCCAGTCTGGACTGTTGGAGGCCCAGGATGAGCACCTAAGGCTTCTTCAAAAGTCTAAAATTCCCTTGAAGAATTTGAGTTAAGCTAAAAGTTTAGGACTTCAGCCATAGAAGAGGTTGAAGAGCTGAATTTCCTGGGATTCCCCACCCCCAACCCCAAAACAGAAAAATTTTGAATCCCAAGGCTGGGCAGGACCTTTTAAGAGGTCATCTCCTAAGACATTTCACATTTCCCTAATTATATTTTCAAAGTGTTTTTCTCTCCATAATACAGAATCATGAAATCACTGAACCCCAGAGCTTGGAAATTAGCCAGTCCAACCTAATTATAACTAAGCAAGAATCTGTCCTAAAGCCTCCGACCATTGGACATCCTGACATCATTCAGAGATTCTCAAGGATAAGGACTTTAATGGGACCTCTGATTTCATCTGGCTGTGGAAACTGTGCATACAGGATCACCTCTCCTCTGTAGTTACAGGGAGTTTCCTCCCTATTATGGCACCGTGGATAGAGCTCTGGCTCTAGAATCAGATCTGCCTTCTCATCCTGCCTCAGACACTTACTAGCCCTATGGCCCCAGGGAAGTTGTTAATTTGGAAATGCAACTCAGTTTCCTCAAATGTTAAATAAGGATAATAATATTATCTATCTCACAGGATTGTTGTGAGGATCAAATGAGATGATGTTCATAAATCCCTTAATAGTGTCTGGCATACAGTAGGTACTTAATAAATGCTTATTCTCTTCCCTTTCCCCCAATCAATTTAGACCTGAAAGGAAACATCTAAAGACCAGATTGCTGTCTAGTCTGATTTCTGAGTCAGAGAAAAGTGAAGTGAACAGAGAAGCAAACAGTAAGATGTATCAGAGGCAGGATTTAACCTAGGTGTCCCATTCAACAAGGGCAGCTCTTTCTTTATGCTATCTCTTTCTTTTGAACCCCACTAACTGTTGGGAAGATTTTCCTTCCACCAAACTCAAATGGACCTTTTTTTAAATTCTTACAATGTTTACCTATGCTTTGGTTCTCCAGAACCAAACAGGACAAGCTGAATCCCTCTTCCCTTTCAGCTGTCATGTCCTCTCCCCACCCCCACAGCCCAATCTGGTTTCTTCAGTCTTCAGTCCTATGTCCTGGTTCCTGGCTTTCTCCCTCCACTGAATGTCCTGTGTAAAGCGTGTTTCTAAAAATGAAAATAACATTTTCAATGTTTTTCTTCTCCTGGAAAGTTCTTTTACATATAAGATCAGTGACACTGGGTACATGCTCTACTGACGCCTTTTGTCTTCACATCACAATCATTTCAAAGACCTCTCCTCCTCCCTTCCTTGGGACAAAGAAAATCAATTGAGCAAAAACACAGCTTAGTTTCATATTTAGCTTGCCAGCAATAGTTAAAAACTATAATCTCTCTCATCACTACCCCCAACACACACAGACACACACGCAAACACACACACACACACTCACACACTCACACACTCACACACTATATTTCCCAAAGGAGAAAGAATTGTCTCACTCAATTTCCCCATTTAGATGCCTAGTTACTAAGATGTGATGAGAAGCAGACTGGCATTGTGGAAAAGAAACCAGCATCTGAAGTAGAAAGCCCTGCCCCTAAGTGGTTATATCCTAGCTGTGTGGCTCTGGGAAAGACACTTAACTTTTAATGCCCCAGGAAAATTTTTAATTATAAATTACAAAGTAGGCATTGGTGTTCTTTGGGAGATGGAATTTTCTCCTTGTCATTTTCTACGTTGAGAAATCATAGATCTGCACCCCATTTGGGTTGTCATCACGAGTCAGATCTCAAGACACTGGTGAGTCTTTGTGGGGGGGG
>JAJPUD010003374.1:7093-38207 GCA_023553655.1 Myrmecobius fasciatus | reverse complement strand
ACACACACACACACACACACACACACACACACACACACACACTCTACATAGATGTATAACTCTATAGAAAAACATTTATATATATATATACACACATATATATACAGGTCCCAATTAGTGTGTATAATTAATCCTATGAAATAGTTGCATGTATTCAAATTCATATTATTCAAAGTTAAAATTATATAAAATATGGTAATGGGTTCCAGGACAATGGAAATATGCAGTATAAAATTGAATAATATGACCACTTCATGGTGGTCATTATTCACATTAATCAGGACCTAGTTATATACATTCATGTACATATATATGATTTATGTATATAATACCTATATGAGTGTGTATCCAGCCCTGACCTCTCTCTCTCTATGGACTCTAGGCCCATATTTCTGTCTACAGGGCATTTCTACCTGGATGTCACACTAACCCCTTAAACAACATCTCCAAAACCAAGTTTATCTTTCCACTTCTAGTTTCACTCTCTGTTGCTCATAATCTTCCAGGTTCATAACTTTGATTCTACTCTTTCCCTCACTTCTATACCTAGTCAGTTACCAAGGCCATCTCCTGTCATCCTCATCTATGTCTGGCTACAAGACCCAGGTGGCTCTGGAGGGGAAAATGAGGCAGGTGAACTTGCCCAGCCCTCTCTCACTGAAATCCAATTCACTTGCCTCTCAGTACATCATCTCCCTGAGGTCCTGGTCTTCTTCTAGAAGGAAGGACAAACAACAACAATACTTAGTCAATTATGAAGTCCTTTCAATTCTATCTCAACATCTTTTCTATCCTTTCCTCTCTGTACCCCTGTCACCTACCTAGACTATAAGAGCCTCTGAAAAGTCCTTCTCTCTCTTTATGGTCTCCATGCTCCAATTTATCATTCTTTCTAATGTCAGTCTGATTGTAAATGTATGCATATGTCTATATATTTGATGGGGTCCTTTCTCTACTTCCTCTCTCTATGTCCCTCATTTTCTATATGCATCTATCTAATAAGTAGAGGAGGAACATATACCTATATACATATATATATACATGTGTATGTATATATATATATATATATATATACACACATAGAGAAAGGGGAAGGTAACTCAAACAATTATATTAATATATATGGGCATGTATATATTCCATAGATCAGTTGGATATCATTCTGATCAATATATTATACTACATACACACATATAGTAAAGAGAGGATATAGAGAGAGTGATAAGGGGAACATAATCAGATGTATCTATTTATATGTGTGTATATTTGTACTTTTTAAAATCAGTGGTTTGGTGAAATATGCTGGTCAGTTTTGTGCATAACAAGAAATTAGGAAGTATGATTTATATAGCTGACCTCAGAATCGGGTCCCCAAAAGATTTCCAAGCTTCCAGAGATATTACATTCATTCCTACACACATAGATGTATAAATCTATCTATAGAAAAATATTTCTGTATATACACATATATAGCCAGGTCCCAATTAGTGTGTATAATTAATCCTATGAAATAGTTGCATGTATTCAAATTCATATTATTCAAAGTTAAAATTATATAAAATATGGTAATGGGTTCCAGGACAATGGAAATATGCAGTATAAAACTGAATAATATGATCACTTCATGGTGGTCATTATTCACATTAATCAGGGTTTATTTGATTTGATCCAATGTTTTAGCCTACTTATTATCCTGACAGGGAGACTTAGTGTGTTTGTTTGTGTGTGTATGTGTGTGTGTGTGTATATGTAAAATCTAAATGTGTTCCTCCTTTTCACTGTCTCCCTATTGCCTATTAAGTAAAACTACTATTTCTTTGTCTGTCATTCAAGGCCTTCTATACTCTGATACTGTCCTACAGGTAATGCAAGTATTTTTTTAAGATGAGAAAACTGAGGGAGGTCCATGACCTGCACAGATCACATGGAGTTGGAATTTTAATCTTTAAGTAAGATAGTGGAGTATGAAAATTATGGGCCAATGAAATTGGCTTCTATTCCTGGCAAAATTCTATAACACATTATTAAAGGTGGTTCGTGAGCATTTAGAAAGCAAGTAGAAGTCGTGCCAGCCTAACCACATTTCCTTTTTTGAGAGGGTTATTAGACTAGTATTATAGGAATACTGTGGGGATCAGTATACTTAGAATACAGTCAAGAACTTGTGAAACAAGACAAAATAGCAAACAAGTTCTAGAGATAAAGGTCAGATCACAGGTTAACTTGATCTTAGAGTGAAGAACCTAGAGGAATGATCTAGGGATCTATCTTTGGTCCTATTCTTAATAGCCTTTTTTTTAAAAAATGTGGTTAAAGCCATAGAGGATGTGTTTGTCAAATTTGCAGATAACAAGAAATTGAATAGTTGCCATATTGGACTTCAGAGTCAGGATCTCGAAAGATGACCAAACTAGAATTACGGACTGAATCTAGATAATAAGATGAAATTGAATACAATTACACTGCAAAGTTCTGAATTTATGGTTTCAGGAACAGAGACAGATATAATTAAGCAATAGTTCCTGTGGGGAAAAAAAAAGGCCAAGGTATCTTCCCTGGGGTAAGCCTCCCTAATTCCTTCAGTGAATCCTCTTGTGCTTTATTTTGAAGTCCTTCATTATCCTGGCTTTCCTCCTTGGGATGGATTTTAAATTTTCATTGTCATAGCTTTAATTTCATGCCATAGCTATAACATTTCCCTGTATTGACAGAAAGGAAGGAGAGAGTAAAGCATTTATTAAGCACCTACTATGTGCTAGGTGCTGTGTTAACCTTTTTACAAATAGTATCTTATTTGAACCTCATAGCAACTATTGGAAGTGCTATTATTACCCCCATTTTACAGTTGGGGAAACTGTGACAGACAGTGGTTAAGTGACTTACTAATAGTTTCACATGTAGTAAACCATATCTGAATTTCAGTCTTCTTTACTCCAGTACAGCATTCTATCCAATGAACTACCCAGTTCTATCTCTCAAAAATGGGATATTTCCTGAATTTATGCCATCTGTCTTTAAGAGTTAGGAAAAAAAACTGATCAGTTTGGTCCTTCAGGGCATCCTTAATCAATCCCCATTTAAACTGCCAAGCAACATGGTTGGAGTGGAATGGATGGTTTCTAAAGTTTCTAAAGCTTTTTTGAGTTCTTTCCCTTGATCTCATGAAAAATTGTGGAGTTAAAGGATGCAAGAGATGACTTCTTCCTTCATGGAGGTGGTTGCTCCTGAGACACATCTTCTCTCCTGTGGACTTGTCAGAAAAATTATCCTAAGCTCAGTGTTCTCTGTGGTTCTCCAGTGATGTGTATGCTTTTAACAGCTAACAAGATACACATTTTTTCAAACAAAGGATTTTAAATGAAATAGCCTAGTGGATAAAGTGACAAGAACAGATTCTCCCCAGTGCAGATATAGAGTATACTATCCTACAGATTACCCTACTATCAGTGGAGCGAGAGAGACAGACAGGCAGACAGACAGAGACAGAGAAGAAACAGAGAGACAGAGAGAGAGACAGAGACACAGAGAGACAAAAAGAGGGAGGGAGGGAAGGAGGGAGAAAGGGAGAGGGAGAAGGAAAGAGGGAAAGAAAGGGAGGGAGAAAGAGAGAAAGAGAGAGAGGGAGAGAGAACACATGTGATAGGAGTACATGCCAAAAGCATATGTGATCAGGAATCAGGGATGAAAGACATAAACACTAATGAACATTTATTAAGCACTTATTTTGTGACAATTACTATGCTAAGTACAAGAATAAAAAACCCCAAAAAGTATATATATATATATATGTATATATATATATATATAAAATACATGTAAGAATGCATATACCCTGCTTTTATATATATATATATAAATTTTCATTGTCATAGCTTTAATTTCATGCCATAGCTATAACATTTCCCTGTATTGACAGAAAGGAAGGAGAGAGTAAAGCCCTACCCATGGCCCTACCCATCATTATATATATATAAACGGGGTATACAAGTGGTGTGACAACTCCAAAACTTCAGGACTTCTGATATCAGACTCTGGTGATGTCATCATGCTGCTTTCTATGGCTGTCACACTCTCTGAGAGGTATATTGCTTTGCTGGTGTGGTGGTCGCCAATGGTCTTCTGTTGTCTGAGCTACTTTCTACTGTTAATTTCTGGATTTTATCTCTTCTGGACTCCCTGTTGGTTATCTCAGCTCTTGCACAGTGATCAGAAAGGTACAGAGATTAGAAAGCCTGATAAGGGCTTAGTTCATACACCTAAGGAAGTTTTCTAAAAACCTGACTGAGTGCCTCTAGGTCAAAAGTAATTAAGTTTTTTTCATTTAACTCCCAATATCTAGGGCTGAATATGGTTCACTGTTCCAGACAATTATCTGACTTAAGGTTCAAAATTCCTTGTACCTTCTTCCATTTAACTCATTATGGAATTTCGAATATTCCAAAACTCATTTAGGAAATGCTGTCACAGAAACCCTTCAGGAATTATGCTATTAAGCATATTCATCCAAGTTTCTTCCCAAATCTGCTAGAGTTTGAGCCAGCACAAAACTAAGGGAAGGAGATAAGGTTATTGTCTTCCAACCTTTTAGCCTACATTTCTGCCTTTATTCTATACATGTATCTTTCAGCAGGAAAATCTCTTGATCTGGGTGCCAAATTATGGCCAATGAGGAACCTTATTGTCTCCCTACCCATCAAAAATGGATCTTGAAGAAAGGATTTCAATAACCAGAGATGAGTGGGAACATGTCCCAGACATGGGAATCCCCACTGCTTATTGTAGCCCTGTCTCTCCTGTTGGGGGAACAATGCAATTCATTGCACTAAGGATTTGGAGAGGGTGGGATTGGGTCAGGGAGAAAGTAGAACGATTGTTGCTTCTCCCTTGGGAAAGGATGAGTAGGTCAGGTATGGATTCTGAGGCTTGTTTGGGGCATGATGTGGAGGGTAAGGGGGAAGAGAAAGAGGCTTCCAGGTAGTCCTAAAGACTAGGAGGAGGGACATCCTAGCATAGTATCTAGTTCAAGTCAAAAGTGGGGTACCTCAGAGATCACCTTGTCCAACCTGTACATAGACAAGAAACCTCTATGTAATATGTCTTAGTAATAGATACCTAGTAAGTGGCCAGCTAGCCTTTGTTTGAAGTCTTTGCTCAAGACTCCATCCCCCTGCCTCCCTTCTTGAGCAGTGACAGTCCCTTTCCAGAGGGGAGCATGTATCTGAAATCACACAGATGGCTCAGCTGGGATGGGGCCACAGACAAGTGATGGACTGGGACCATATTCTCCATATTCCCCTCTTTTGGCTTCATGCCCCCGCCCCCACCCTTCAGTAATTTTCCTACCAGATCCTCCTAACCAACACATCTGGGGGTAGGAATAACAAAAAATTCCCATGGAAACTTTTAAGTCAGGGGGAATCCTGGGAGCTGAGGCTGAGTTGGAGGGGTCTGGGCTGTAGACCAGCTTCTTCTCCGTCTTCTATGGGGGTGAGGGAGGAAGGGGCTAACTATTATACCAGGGACAAAGTTAAGAAGGCCAAAGGTATGTTTGCAAGCAGTTTGCATTATGCTTATATCTCCTAAAAAGTCAATGGGATCTTAGAGAATTAAAGTCACAAAAGACTTGGGTTTAAGTTTTATTTTTGCTACTTTTCATAACTATGAATAAACAATATCTCTCTGAACCTCAGTTTCTTCTCTGAGAAATGGTAACAATAATAACTGTCCCCTATTCTACAGTATTATTTTAAGGAAAAAATGAGATAGTTCTATATCCTTTAAAGTACTATATGAATGTCTTTTGGCATCCTTATTGTAATTTAAAATAATAATGGTTATTTTATAAACCTGTGCACTCTCTGGTTATTTCCAAGTTAAATCTCATTGCTCTTTCAATGGATGGGAACTGTACCTAATTCGTGGATGAAAAAACCAAGACCAAGGGAGATAAAATTCATCCCAGTTCCTTTCTCCAAATTCCCTGAAGGAGAGGCTGGGGGTCCAAATCCCTCTGTCCTCTGTCCCTTTTCTCTCCCTTCTGTGGAAGTCCCCACTGCTCTCCCTTAGAAATGGGAGGAAGAAATGGTGATAGAAAGAAGGGACCAGCATGGGGAGGAGGGCAGGAGGATCAAGGCCCCTCTGTCTATGCATCCAACGGTGCATTTGTCTGTTCCTTGTCCTCTGGGACTGCTCCTCACCCCTGGCCACATTAAACACTTCGGTAAGCCCTGTCCCCAGCAACCCCCTTCCAGGGAATGTGATGAAAGCCCTATTTATTATACTTCAGCACAGAAAGTTGTTTCAGATGGTTCCAATTCATCAGCAGCTCAGACATCTGTTCTGGGTTGAAGGCAGGGAAGGGAAAGAAAAAAGGAAAACTTAACTGGAGGCATTCACACCCCCTCACACACATGCACACACAATCACATTCCCTCACATGCACACACACCCCTCATACACACATACACAAGAAGCCAGACTTGGGGGGGGGATAATACACAGCTGCCTAGAACTCCACACATAGGATGCAAAAAAGGAACACTTTTAATGAGATTTTAAAAAATCCAACATATATTTTTAAAGCCAGAGAATCCTGCTCTCTATTGCCTGTAGGTTTATATCTGTCATAAGTCAAGTCCTGCGTGCTATAATATTGGCTCAAAGCCTCCTATGGGCACAAATCATGTTCAGACCTGGCCCCAGGTACACCAAAGTTTGGATTTGACTAGTAGGGGTGCACGTACAAGTCCTCACATTCTCATCCTCCTGCCAACTACACTTAGGCTAGAATGCAAAAGGGAGAGAGGGGGGCCACTGAGAAAGTAGCTGGGAGGAACCTTAGATCACAGAACATGAATGCCCAGCCTTAGAACAGAAAATTAGAGCATGGTCTCTAGAATGTCAGAGCTTCGAGGGATCTTAGAACATGCCAGAGGAATGGGGTGCTTCCCTTCGTGCAGTTTGTCTTAAGCTCTCATCGATTAGAATGGCACTAAGAATTTTGGAATATCCTATATAATATCACTGATAGGGATGCCCATATGAACATGACATATGAACTGATGCAGAAAAGTGAAAAGAACCAGCAGAACCATTTATACCATAATTAAAACTTTATAAAAAACAACTTTGAAAAATTTAAGAACTCTAATCAGCCATTCAGGGATCTAAAGGGCCAATGATGAAGTACCTACTGACAGAAAGGTAATGTATTTAAAGTACAAAATAAGATATAATTTTTGGGCATAGCGAATCTGAGAATTTGTTCTGCTTAACCATGAACATTTGTCATAAGCATTTTGTTCTTATTTTTCTATTTCCAAATTTTGTGTGTGTGTGTGTGTGTGTGTGTGTGAAAGAGAGGGAGAGACAGAGACACAGAGATAGAGAAAAACAGAAACAGAGAGAGAAAGGTGAGAAAATTGGTCGTTGTGAATTTTTAAAAATTTAAATATAACAGATGGAAAAGACTTTAGAACTCAGTATATTGACTGTCACAGCTGGAAAGGACATTCAATTGGATTCACATCATTTGGGGAAGATATTCTAACGGTCCAATCAGATTGTAACCTTTCTACAACATAGTAGATGTAGATGGTTTCTGAAAGTCAGGGTGAGGGGCATCTAGTAGATTGAACACTAGTTCTGGAGTCAGGAAAATCTGAGTTAAAATCTGGCCTCAGATACTTGACATTTATTAGCTGTGTGACTGAGAAATTCACTTAACCCTATTTGCCCCAGACACACACAAAAAAAAGTCATGATGGTGAAAAAAATCTACTGCCCTGCAACTGACATGGACAAGAGCTTTGGGAACTTAGCCAGGTTTGTCCTTAAATGACGGTGGGCATGTGGATCAAACCTAAAACCTTTCCAACTTGGTAAGAGCTGCCAAGGCTTGTGCCCTGTTGGGGCCACTTTGGGAAGTCTTATCCTATGTTGAAGCTTCAGACAGATAGAAAACAGCAAGAAATAGCCTGCTACTAATATACACTTTAATTTCATTTTATTCTAGCTAGAGAATGTCATATTGGCATTTTTATTTTCTCTTTTGTTACTTTTAACATATTGCTTGTTTTTTTGTACTGTTACATTGTAAAATTGCAAGTGGATTGTTAAAAGTTATATAGGAGCAGTGTCTTATTAATCTGGTATGTATATAAAAATTATTTTAGTATCACATTACTGAGAAAGTTATTTAAAGAAAAAAATAAGGGCAGCTAGGTGGCGCAGTGGATAGAGCACCAGCCCTGAAGTCAGGAGGACCTGAGTTCAAATCTATCCTCGGACACTTAACATTCCCTAGCTGTGTGACCCTGGGCAAGTCACTTAACCCCAATTGCCTCAGCAAAAAGAAAAAAAAAAGTAATGTAACATTCAAGATAATGAGCCACAAATTCACTTGGAGTTTTCACTTTATGGCATGCTAAGTATAAACTCAAACATCTTAATAATGACCATTTGTAAATTAAGGCACTACCACTGATCAATGCATGATTAATAGAATAAAGAGATGTTATCTGCAAAAAAAAATATAGCAACTATCCAGCTTAGTAAGTACAAGGAAATTTGAGGAGGGATATAACATCATTAACTGAAGAGGGGGGAATCAAGAGAAATTTCAAGGAGGAGGTAATCCTTGAGCTTAATCTCAGAAAAAGTTAAGGATGCTAAAAGGGATGAAGTAGGAATACAAGTACAGTGTTTTGTAAACCTTCAAGCACTCTATTCATGTTAGCTGTTATGATTATTCATTCATTCATTCATTTATGGGACTATGGTGATGATTTCTTGTGAGAAAGCATATAAATAAGTAGGGAAAGGAATGTCTGCCCAGGGAACTATCAGGAATGCAGTTTAACTGGACTATGTGGGGTCAGAAAGGTAGTTTACTTCCAGAAAACTAGACTGAATTTTATTTTGTCCTAGAGGCAATAGAAAGTCACCAAAGAGGTTACTATGGGGGCAGCTAGGTGGCACAGTGGATAGAGCACCAGCCTTGAAGTCAGGAGGACCTGAGTTCAAATCTGGTCTCAGACACTTAACATCTCCTAGCTGTGTGACCTTGGGCAAGTCACTTAACCCCAATTGCCTCAGTAAAAAAAGCAAAAAAAAAAAAGAAAAAAAGAGGTTACTATGGTCACAGCTGTGTTTTAAAAATATATCTTTCTAAACCTGTGATTTCACTGGTATAGAAAGGTTAACACAGGTCAACAACTTTTCTGCAATTTACAGTGTTGGGCACTGAGATCTTAAATGCTTGCTCAGGGACACACTAGTACAGGTCAGAAAATTTGAATCCAAGTCTTCCTGACCCTGACTTCTAATCTCTAACCACTATATTACTGTGCTTTAGGAAAGTCATTTTGACAACTGTGTGACTGGAGACAGGGAGACCAAGTATGAAGCTATTACAATCAGTATTACAAATAGTCCAGGAGAGAAGTGATAAGGACCTGGACTAGGAAAGGATTGAGAAGAATAACAAGCTAGTATTTGAAAGCTACACATAAATTTAAATAGCTAACATTTTAAAGTTTGCAAACTACTCTACAAATATTGTTTCATTTTTTATTCACAACAGCCCTAAGAGTTAGGAGCTAGAATTAATATCTCATTTTAAAATTGAGGAAATTTAGGCAGATAGTGCTTAATGATTTGTCCCAGATCATATAGCTAATAAGTGTCTGAGGTTGAATTTGAACTCAGGTTTTAGAGACTCTAGGTCCAATAGTCTGTCTATTGTACCACCTAACTGCTCCTTGGAACCCCAACTTAACTCTATGAAAGAGATGGTGTGGACAGAAAATCAATAGTATTTGACAATTGGTTGAATGTGGAAAAATAAAAAGTCAAGGATGATTATGAGGTTATGAACCTGAATGACTCAAAATATGGTAGTGCTTTCAATGGAAAGAGAGTGGACTGTTAAAAGTTTTATAGGAGCAGTATCTCATTAATCTGATTTAGATAGATAGATAAATTATTTTAGTGTCACATTACTGAGAAAAAATTTTTGCTATCTATTTTCTTATTAAAGCTTTTTATTTTTCAAAGCATATACATAGACAATTTTTCCACATTAACCTTTGCAAAATCTTGGGTTCCAAATTTCCCCTCCTTCTCCCATCCCCTCTCCTAGATGGCAAGTAGTCCAATATATTTTAAACATGATAGAAATATGTTAAATCCAATATATGCACACATTTATACAATTATCTTGCACAAGAAAAGTCAACTCAAACTGGAAAAAAATGAGAAAGAAAACAAAATGCAAGCAAACAACAACAAAGAGTGAAAATGCTATGTTGTGAACCACACTCAGTTCCCACAGTCCTCTCTCTGGGTGTAAATGGCTCTCTTCATCACAAGATCATTTGAACTGGTCTGAATCATCTCATTGTTGAAGAGAGCCACATCCATCAGAATTATATGTCCATTGTATAATCTTGTTGTTGTTGCCATGAACAATGATCTCCTGGTTCTGCTCATTTCACTTAGCATAAGTTCATGCAGGTCTCTCCGGGCCTCTAGAAAGTTATTTAAAGAAAAATGTAATGAATGGTTTGGAGGAAAGAAGGTAAATTTAATTTTGAACATGTTGAATTTGAGATGTAGGTGTAACATCCAGATAGAGAATAGGCAGTGGCTGATGGGAGAATGGAGCTCAAGGCAATGTGATGTGTCTCAAAAAAGCTTAGAGCAGTTTTGAGCTATTAAAACTTAAAATAAAATGCACCAAGATTTTTGGGACACCTCATATATAGACTTGGGAGTTGGTCTGTATAGAAATGATAATTGAACCCAAAGGGATTTGTCAACAAAGAAGACTATCAAGAGAAAAAAAAAAGATAGAACCTTTGGAAGCAATCCTTCTTAATGGGCACAAAATAGATGATGGATGATTTAACAAAGAAGACTGAAAAGTAGGTGTCAAAAGAAAACATTTTCTTTGAAGGAAAAAGAAAGTATTTAGGAAGAGGGAGTGTCTATCAAATGAAAAGCTTCAGAATGGTCAAAGAATATGAGTTCTGAGAACAAACCATTGGATTTAGTAGAACAGAGACTGTTGGTAACCTTGGAAAGACCATTTTCAGTACAATGGTAGTACAGATAATCTAATAATCCAACCTATCACGAATTTTCTCTGTATCATATTGTTCAGGAAGGACTGGTATGAATGTTTGCCAAGCCCTTTTCAGGGCTGCTCATCCACTTTTGGTGTTCACCTTTCACCCAACTTCTACCTGTGTTTCCCGGAATCTATAATATGCATAGTGACCAAACCATCTTGCCAGATGGCCTCAAACCTATTGATGAATCAGGCAGGTATCTGCCTCAAGCATGTGAAGTCTTCACCTGGTGAAATGGGTGTCTGAAAACAATTTGTCCCAATGGCTATGAAGGTGACTAAATAGGTGCTATGAGCTAGGTCATACATGAAAGATACCAAGGTCATCCATTGCAACTGGTCCATCACCAGTTTGATTTTTGTTCTGCCCCTGGGTTTTGATGATTCAGAATGAGAGAGTCATGCTGATGGCTTTGTGCAACTCTGCCTTACTTAAATCCAATTCACTCAAGAGTCAAGATATCACCCAGTGATGTCATTGATCCTCTTCAAAAATGAAGGACAAGAAGTATAAAGAAAGTCAGACACAAGTGGTGAAAACACTAAGATACCAAGGATAAGTGATTCTTTCTAGGTAGTTGACAGTAAAAAAAAAAAAAAAAGAGGACAGATTTAGGATCTCTAAAGGCTTTCTCAGGATAAGTAATACCCAAGAATGTTCTTAAAAGATGGAACACTCTACCTGGAAAAGAACATAGAATATAGAAAACAGAAATTCAGAGACGGAAAGGATGTTGGAACAAAGAATGTAGAATGACAGAGCTGGAAAGAACATTACAATGTAGAATGACAGAACAAAAAGGCACTTTCAATACAGAATGTCAGAGTTGGGAGAGACCTTAAAACACAGAATGTTAGAACTTGGAGATAACTTAGAACATACAATGCTATAGCTAGAATCAACCCTGAGATTATTGTAAATTAAAACTTGAAAAAGATGTCACTACAAAGACCATAGAATGTCAGAAATTGAAAGGACATTAGGATGTAGAATGTATAAAGTTCAAGCTAGGAAGGATCTTACAACAAAGAACATCAGAACTTTAAAGGACTTCAGTACATAGAAATTCAGAGCTGAAAGAGTCCTTAGAATATGGAAATTCAGAGATGAAAAGGACCTTAGAACCAAAATATTAAGAACTGAAAATTACCTTAGAGACTGTCTTATCTAGTCCCTTACTCCTTAGCAATATGGTTCAACAGCAGCTGGACAATCAACAAGTATTTAAGTGCCTGCTGTGTGTCAGACACTGAGCCAAACTCTGGGGAAACAAAGACAGGTGAAAGATAGTTCCTTCCCTCAAGAAGCTCATGCACCAATACAGGAGACAACAAGCAAACAACTGGGGACAGACAAGCTATATACAGGATATACAAGGAAAGAATCAGTAGAGAGAAGGATTAGATTTAAGGGGAAAGGCTTCCTGTAGGTGGTGACATTCACCTGGGACTTGAAGAAAGTCAGGAGGCAGGGATGAGTTATTATAGGAAGGACAGTGGTCTAGGGGGCCAGGATATTTTGGGGAGTGCCAGGGCCAGGGAAGACCACTCCATGAGGAATAGGGCTAGTTTGGGAAAGAGACGAGATGGCAGACATTAGGAAGAGGGACACCATTGAAAATCTCAAAACTGTGTATAAATGTGAGTCATGTTAATAGATTAATGATTCATACAACTCTTTGCAAAGTCATACCCAGGGGTAGGAATCCAGCAGATAAATTGTTACTAGTGATTATATAGTGTAGAGCCCTGGGGAGAGGGGCCAGTAGAAGTAGGTGAGCTTCTGTGACAGACTATGGCTGAGAAAGGATCATAGCTCCTTCCCTAGGGTCATGGTTATCTTTTGTCTTCTGTCCTCTTGTCTTCTCTTCCCCTCACCAGAGTTTTAAGAAGGGAGGGAGGAAAGCTGAACCCCGACTCAATATCAGTCTTCCCTCCCCCAAATATCTGAGAAGCAAATACATATGGATCTTGAACTTCATCCTCCATCAGAGGAAGAGGGAGGGAAGAGGACAGAGACAGAGACTGAGAGACAGATATACAGACAGAGACAGAGAAAGAGACAAAGACAGACAGGCACAGAGAGAGACATGGAGAGAAAGAGAGATATAACACAGAAAAGTAAAGACTTCTGGGCAGAACCACACCTCTCCCTTGATGAGGGGCTCTCCCCTCCCTTAGGGCCTTCATCTCTCCCTCCTCCCCTCTATACCAACTCAGCAGCAGCTGGCTTCCATCATCACTGACCAAGCTCATCCAGTAGCCTGAGGTTCCTCCCAACCCCCATCCCGAACCTGTCCCCCCCTCCCTCCTCTGGCAGGAGAGGAGAATAGAAAGATATCTTGGGGGCTAACTGTAGGAGAAGGAGTGATGTGGAAGGACAGAGGAGGGGAGAAATGGTATCAAGGTACTGTCAACCTCCTCTCCTTCCCCTTCCTTTTCTCCCTTTCCCTTTCTTTCTCTCCCTTTGCATCCTTTGCCTTTGCCTGGAATGGAAGTGTTAAGACTGCTGGCTGAAGGAGGGTGGGATGTCTGGTGGTGGGACAGGGAAGAGCCAAGGATAGTCTCGTGAGAATGGGGGCAAGGGCATGAGAGATAAGTTTACTGAGACTCCTGGAGGAAGTGGGGAGGGAGGGCAGAAGTAGAGCTGGCAGGACTCCACCTTTATCCTGGCATAAGGAAGGGGACAGAGGCCCAGTGCAGACCCATTGAGCAAGTTTCCTCAGTGGTACCCATGGCAGGTCTTCTTTATATCAGATGCTCATCCCTTCCTTACTATATGGCTGACATCATTTTTTCCAATCATACATTTCTTTGACATCTTTACTCTGATTCTCTAGCATAATTTCTCATTTGTGATGTGTTGTAGTCTGCTTACACTTGCTGTGCACTTCTCCACTACCTTTGAGGGAATCCTCAACTCAAATTTTTGGGAGACAGCAGTGTTTTGTGCTCTAGCATAGAGCATCAATGCAAGAATATTGGGGGAAGAGAGGGAGGAGAGAAAGGGAAGGAGGGCTTTTTTACAGGAAGAAACCAGATTGTCAAGAGAATGCAGTTTCTCAAAGATAATCTAGCCTACTGTTTAGTTATATACATAACTCATCCATTTTCAGGATATATCTAATATATATATAACATATATATATATATAAGTAGGAAAACATGTACATATATGTGACAAAAGTGAGCCCCACATGTGTTATGACAATTCCACATGTAAGGAGAGGGCTATTGTGCAGCTCAAAGGGAAATAGAATAGACATCTCTAACTTTTTTTCACCCTACCCTTTTCCAAGAAGACTTTCATTCCTTCCTGGAGGAAAAGCAGAAGACTGGGACAGGAGGTCACTCTGCTCTCCTTAGAGAAAGGGAACACTGAGTTAGAATTAGATCTGCTCCCTTAAATATTGTTCATCTATGAGATATGATCAGGTTTGAACTAACTTCTGATCACCTTGTCATATTGAAGGGAAAAGGAGGAACCCAAGCTCTCTATCTGAGACTAAACTCCTTTCCCATCAAATACCATTTCCATAGTGAACATACATAGTGAACAGCCAAACTGAAATCAAAGAAGGTTTGCATAAGAGAATATATACCAAACGATACAGAGTGAAGAAGCTCTCCCATTTGGGGTGAAATAACCCAGCTCAATTAAGAGAGAGAGTGAGTTCTGGATCTGACCCAAGGGGAAACTCCCATATGCTCTAGAGCAGCAATCTGGGGATAGGGACATGAGGAAGACTTCCTACTCTTCCCATGTCTAGCCAAGGTCTTTTTCCAACAGCAACTTGAAGTAGGATTAACCTCTTCCATCTTCTCTCTTAAAGCTGGAAGCTAGGAGAACCCAAAGTAATTCAACCCAAAGTTTGATGAGTACCAAAGAAAATTGGTGTTTTGAAGATTCCCAAAAGGAGACTGTCAAAAGCTATAATTCTCTTACCTCTTGCACTTCTCATGAAAGCAGAGAATTCATCTTGATCAATAAAGCAAGAATCCCATATCAAGGAACTTTGAGACAAGGGTTGAATCTTTATGATATAATGCATATTATATATGTATGTATATGTATAGACATAGAAAGGAGAAAGAAGAGGGAAGGAGAAGAGGAGAAAGAGATAGAGATTTTGAGGTTTTTATGCCCTAACACATGGTCAATTTTTGTATAGGTTCCATGGACTGCTGAGAAAAAAGTAAACTCCCTACTGTCTCCATTCAACTTTCTCCATAGATCTATCATACCTAACTTTTCTAACAATTGAGAAAGAGATAGAGAAAAGGAGACAGACTGAGAGACATATACAGGCAAACAGAGAGAGAGAGACAGAGAAAAAGACAAACACAGAGAGACACAGAGAGAGACATGGAGAGAAAGACAGAGACAGAAACAGAAAGTTCCAAAAGCTTTAGGGTGATTTTATGCTATTAAAGATTAAAACCACTGAAGACTTTTGGCATATCCCATATATAATTATGGATGAGCTTCCTGTGGTGGTTCATTCAAATGCATTTCCATAGTTGAAACAATATACATTTTTTATCCATTTGGTTTGTCTTGTAGGTATAGTTAAACTCATCTGAGGGCACACAAAGCACTATATACATGTCACATATTATTTTCTTTTTTAATTAAAACTTTTTATTTTTCAAAACATTTACATAATTTTTAACATTCACCCTTACAAAACCTTGTGCTCCAAATTTTTGTCTCCCTCCCCCCCACACTCTCCTCTAGAAGGCAAGTAATTCAATATATGTTTAAACATGTGCTATTTTTCTATACATATTTCCACCATTATCATGATGCACCAAAAAAATCAGATCAAAAAGGAAAAAATGAGAAAGTAAACAAAATGCAAGCAACAACAACAACAAAAGAAGTGAAAATGCTATGTGTGTGATCAACATTCAGTTCCCACAGTCCTCTCTCTGGGTGTATAGATGGCTCTTTTCATCACAAGATCATTGAAACTAGCCTGAAAATCACCTTGCTGTTGAAAAAAGCCATGTCCATCTGAATTGGTCATCATATAAATCTTGCTGTTGCTGTGTACAAGTTGCATATTATCACAGGAGCTTACAAAATCAAATGGATGAAACAACATGCAGATAATTCTGTACCAAACAAATTGGTTAAATTGGAAATAACCATAGAGGAAAGGAGCTACCATGAGGTGGTATAGAAAAGAATTCTTACAGATAGTGGGATTTTAGTTAAAATGTAGATAGGATTTTTCTTGGACAACTTGTCAAGTATTTTATCATTATTAACATGTAATGGACTTCCTGCCATCTAGGGGAGGGGAGGGGACTGGGGGTAAAATTTGTAATGGAAAGCTTTGTAAAGATCAATGCTGAGGAACTATCCATACAAAAGCTTTAATAAAAAAGAAAGAAAGAAATAAAGTCAGATGGTAGGGAGGACCCAAGAAAGCATTGCAAGCATGAGAAACAGCTGGTAAAAATGCCCACAGTCAAGAGATGGAATATACTGTTCAAGAAACAGCAAAGGAGGCCACTGTTATCATTGTAGAATGTAAGATGTAAGAGGATAATAGGAAGAGGATTTAGAAAGTCCAATGGAAGTTTATATTGGGAGCCACTGATGTTTATTGTTTAGGAGGCAAAGTAATGTGATAAGATCTGCACTTTAGAAAGTTTAATTTGATTACTCAATTTGAATGTAAGATGGTTGTTGTTTGGTGATGTTTTTCTTCGTCCTTAATTTTCTTTTTTTTATTCATATAAATGCAATTTTAATTATCAATAAATATAAACAGCTAGGTAGGCACATTCTCAGGTACAATTGTTCAAAAACATTTAAAATGATTAATTATATTTCTCTCTTTGTCTTACATGCATTTCAGTCTATTTTAATGTGATTTTTTCCCTCTGGACTGCAAATGACATTATAAATTTCAGTGCATTCAATAGTATTTGACAACCTCAAAAACAATACATTTCAAGACAATTGTAATACATTTAGAGACAGAAGGTATAGACCCTGCATATCATGTAGCCTAACTTCCTTCTTTTACACAGAAACTAAAGCCAATAAAATTAAGGTGACTTGGCCAAGATCACAGGGTAGTTGAGTAGAAAAGAAAGGAAATAATGCTACTATTCCTTTACTTGTTAGTGACCTCCCAACCTTTAAAAATGCATTGTATTTAATCTGTATATAATTTGTATTTACTTATTTGGTTGTATGTTATTGCTTTTCTACCTACCTTCAATAAAACACAAGCATTTTAAGATCAGAAACTGATTTTTAATTTGTATCCCTAGACCTCCTTCATTCACCATTGCAAGGAAGATCAATAACATTGAAGAGTGTTATTAATTGGATTTAAGTGAGACAGACTTACACAAAGTTATCAGTCTCACTCTCTCCTCTACAGTCATCAAAGTCTAAGACCAAGACAAAAAAGTCAAATGGCCTGGGATACAGTGCATTATCTTGGTGTCTTTGGTGTCTGACCAAGCTTTACCTGCTGACCTGCTTTAGCTGCTTTCATGGCCATTGGAACAAATTGTTTTCATCCACCCATTCTGCTAAGAAATTCTTCACACTTTAGGTAGACACTCACCTAACTCAACAATGGATTTGAGGCCAGTCAGTCACCCTGAATCTTATTTAGCCCTTCAGCTCATCAACTCAGATGGTTTTTTATCAAGGTGTGACCACTGCACATGCTATAGTTTCTTAAAGCCATAAGTGACAGTTGGGATGAAAGGTGGATACCAAAGGTGGATGAGCAGTCCTAAAAAAGACACAGCAATCCCTCTTGTCAGAGATACCAGTCTTCTGTGCTCCATTGGAAGATGGGCTAAAATGGGGAGAAACTTGAAGTAGCAAGACAAGTAGAAGTCCATGTGTGAGATGATGCAGTCCTGTTCTAGAATGGTGATACTGTCATAGAAGAGAAAGGGGCAAATACAAGAGGTGTTATGAAGGTAGGAAGGGCAGACCTTGCCAACAGATTGGTTATAGGATTTGAAAAAGAGTAAGTCAAGTTTGACACCGAAGTTGCTAACCTAAACAACTGGGAGGATGACGTTGCCATCAACAGGAAAAAAAGTTAGGAAGAGGGAAGGATTTGGGATAAAGATAATGGATTCAGCTCTGAACAGATTGAGTTTAAGATGTCTACAGGTTATCTTATTCATGGTAGTCAATAAGTAATTGAATATATGAAATCTGGAGAGAGAGAGAGAGATTAATAATGGATAAATAGATCTAGGATCATCTGTTTAGAGATGGGAATTGATAAAATTACCAAATGAAGCAAAGCTCATAAATAGGGGAGGGAATCTGTCCCAGGTCCTTCAGGTAATAGTAACAGAACTGCAATTTGAACTCTAGTACTGATTTTCAGGTCTAGATTGACTGAGTGACTGTTGAAGTCTTTGCTAGCTACGAAGGCTTGTGATTCTGTCATTCTCTGGTCGTTAAGCCCCATGCTCTTTCCAGGGCATCTCAAAAGAGCAGAAAAACTGTTGATCTTCTCTCTTACTATCTGGGTGATACTGGGCAAGTCATTAAACTTATTTGGGCCTCAGTTTCCTCACCTATTAAAAATGAGACAGTTGTAATTTATGGACTGTAAGCAGTCATTTATATTAGTAACTGAATGTCAAGGTTTACATAGACTATACAGGGCACTAAGAATTACTAGGGTTTACATGATTTCTTGGTCAGTATTTCTATTTGGCCTATGTCTAGAACATATCCCTGTTTGAACATCCATGAGAATGTATTTTAGCAAATAAGCTAAAGATAAAATGATGAACTTGGAGTAGAAAAACTTATTTGTGTGACTCTAAGAAATTTACTTAAATTTGGTCATCCTTAGTTTCCTGATTGTTAAAATACAGTGAATAATAAAATCCACCTTGTTGTGAGCATCAAATGACATAATATATGTAAAGTGCTTTGCAAATCTTAAAGTGTTCCATACATGACTGCTATTATTATTGTGAAGGTCAATGTCTAAGCATATGTATAAGTATCTATCTTTGACCAAATCCATGCAAAAGGGCTTCAGCACCCACATGTAACACTCTGACCTCCACAAGTGGAGAAGGAGAGGGGAGAGTGACTGGGGCAGGGGTCCTGGGCCAGCCCTGAGTTGCCTTGCTGGACTGACCTTGGAGAGAGAGGCTATCTGCTCTGTCTAACCCTGCCTGGTTCCCAAGCCTTCTTCTTTCACAGCCAAAAGAAGCCCCTTTCAATTTAAAAGAGCAAGAAAAGACTAGCTTTAAACCCAGGCCAAGTACAGAGCATGTTTGTGGGTTGTCGCAATGACCCCCAAGAGAGGAAGGTTAATGGCAGGGCTTGTGGGGCTTGTGGTTAGCAAAGCCCTGGGAAGGAAGGGGGAGAGGCAATAATGAACCCCATGTGCTGTTGGAGGCCTGAGAGGCTTGAAGGCTCAGATTTAGAAACTCATAAAGACACAGAGAGACCCACGCAGATTTACACACACATCCCCACGAAGAGTCACACTCTGGAGGGAGGGAGATGGTGGAATAGCCCGGTACCACCCCCGCCCCCTAATAGCAGATGCTTGTCTTTCCATATCCCTAAAGATGGGAAGGCAATGGAGATCCCAAGGAAGGGCCAGCTTTGGTCAAGTTAATGAGCATTTTTTAATAGAGCTAACTATGTGCCAAGCACTGGAAGAGAGAGTGTGCGCTGATGACTTGTGCAAGGCTGTCTCGCTTAAATCCAATTCACGTACCAGTCTAGACATTGCCCATGATGTCACTAATTCTCTTTTAAAATGAAGGTCGAACAATTACAAAACAACCAGCATTAGGGATACCAAGCAAAGGTTAAAAAAAAAAAATATGCTCTGCCTTCAAGGGGCTTACAAATGTGGAAGACCACTTGTAAAGAGCTGGGTCCATAAAAGAAATATTTAGAGTTGTAGTATATATGGAAGATAATTTCAGAGGAAAGGGTATGGTGAGTGCTGGGAGGCTCCAAGAAAGAAGGAATGGATAACTGGTGGTCTGAGCCTCTTGATGCTGTCCTTGATTGAGCAGGAACCAATATGTAGGTCTCCCCTTGGGCAGAGATTATCTGGAGAGAGACAGCTCAGGGAGAGCTTAAGAGGGTTCAGGGAAAGCTTAAAGGGGGATCAGAAGAGCTAAGGGAGGGCTCAGGGGGCTCAGGAAAGAGGGAGACATAGCTAGGGAGCTGGGGGAAGTCTCAGGGAGACTCAAGAGGGATCAGAGAGGCTCAGGGGGGCTCAGGAAGGACCAAAAGAGGGATCAGGGGAGCTCAGGGATGAGGAAGGGGATTGGAGGTTTGAAGACAAACCCCTGGGGGGAGTGTGGGTATTGACAGAGAGTGTACTTTCAGTGGATCTGGGTCTAGGCAGTCTCCAAAGGGAGAAAGACTCTGGCTTTAGGTAGAGACTGGGGACTAGGGAGGGAAGAGGGAGAGGAGCCAGGAGTTGTTATTTTCCCTCCCTCCCTCCTTGCTCAGCTCAGAGTCTTGGCTGAGACCATCCTAGGGAGGCCACTGACCGGACCTGAGCCGAGTGGGGAGGGGCACCTGTACCTAATTATGGGACCAGCCTGGTGTGTGTAAATGTTGTCCAGAGGAAGATTGAGAGCACAAGAGGCTGTCACGAACACAGCTGAGTCAGACCCCCCACCCCCCAGCTCCAGGCCACATTCACCCTGATCCTGTGGGAACACAAGGTCCTCCGAAGCTGTAGCCATAAGGCCATGCTTCTCTCCCCTCCCCAACTCTCCTTCCCTTCTTCTTTCTGATTCCTTCTCTCTTTTTCCACCTTCTTAACTCGGGCAACCTTTAACAAGCCACCTGGATGGCTTGGACTTCTTGGTTCTCCGTAAAATAAGAGGAGTCGGGAAATTGGCTTCCATGGTCCCTTTGAATTACATTTTATGATCCTTTGCTCTCACCAAACTCTCCTCCCCTCCTCTCAGAGAGGAAACCTATTCCAGACAGGGACAGCTAGACTAGCTGGGGGCCGGGGATGGGGAGTACCCATCTGTCTGTCTTTAGTAAGCTGGGCTGTGGCTGGAAAGGGCCAATAGATGCATCTCTGACAGAGGCAACTTTGGAAGGAATGATACTTTGGAGATGAAATAACTGATGTTCCTTTGTCCTTGATGACAGGCAGAAACAGAACTTAAGGTTTTTGTCCACAAGAAGCAAGTCAGGGGAGCTGTTGAGTTGGCATGGGGAGAAAGCAAGGATGATACCTCTCTTCAGACTTATGGAAAATGTATCAAAATAATAACCCCTCTCAGTTATGCAATGAGTTACTTTCATAAAAGTGCTTTTTCCACTCATTGTTTTAGGATATAAGGAAGGCAGGTTAGGAATTATTATTGATACTTAATAGATGAGAGTCTGAGGTCAAGAAAGAAGAAATTTGCCTAAAATTACACAACTGGAGTAGGGGAAGGAAGATTGGAGTCTAGGTTTCCAGTGACCTTTCCATCACACTGCATTAACATCTATACCCTAAAGTTAGTTTTAAACATCACATAAAGGTGCAGTCCAGCTCCCTCTGGGTGTCTATTCTACTTGAGTCTTCCACAGCCCAGGATCAATCCAGCTCTCCAAGTTCTTACCTCACCCCACTCTCCAAATCTTCTGGGAGAACATTTCATGGTATCTCATAGTTGGAAGTAATTTCAGGAGCCATTCAGTCCAGCTCATGCTTGAAAAAAACTTGCTAAAACTACCTAACATATAAGTGACCATCCATTCTTTGCTCAAAGTCCTCCAATAACGAGGAACTCACTATCTCCAAAGGCAGACCATGGATTGTCAGACAGCTCTTATTGGAAATGTTTTCTCACATCAAGTCTAAATTTGCTTTCACATGTGTATCCCCATCTACCTTTTTTGGGGGGAGGGGCACCATGTTCATTTACTACTTCTGGTTCTTGCAGGTCAGGTAGAATAAATCAAATCCTTCTTCAACATAACAGACTTTCAAATTCTTTAATCAATCAACCAGACTTAATAAAGTCTCTACTGTGGGCCAAGTTCTGTACTAGGTACTGAGGGATACAAAGACACCAAGTAGGTTACCAAGTGTAATCTCAAGAAGTTACTCTCTAATGCTGTTTACATTCTATCATGTCCCACAGCTGAGTCTTTTCTTCTTCAAGCTAAATATTCCCATTTCCTTCAAATGGTCTTCATATGGCCAGATCTTAAGACCTTTTATTATCCAGTTTTCTCTTCTCTATAATTTGTCATTATCCTTCCTAAAATATGATACCCAGGACTGAACAAAGTTCTCTAGTTATGATCTGACCAGAATCCAATATTACATTATCTTCTTGGCTATTATAACCCACAATATTGGCCCACATTGATTTTACATTCTACTAAGATGGTCAGACCAGGAAAGAAGCTGTCTTTATGGTCCAGTTGAAAGAGAATGAAAGTTTTAAGTTGTATATTAGGATTCTCTTTAAGAGGAGATATGTAAAAGAGATTGTAGAGGTAGAATCTAGCAAGATATGGTGAATAGTTAGATGTTCAAAAAGCTGGAATAATCCATAATAACTCTAGAGTATTAAGTCCAGGTGCCTGGAGAGGTGAAGGTGTGTTGACAGGAAGTAATCAATCAAAAAGCAAGTTTTAAGCAATAAGCAAGTATATACTTAAAACTATGTGCCTTTGTTGTCCTTTATGCTCAAAGAAGACCAAAACATCATTTTATTATGGTGAATGTACACTGTGTCCAACTATGATTTGTTCAATCATGAATGTTTTTCATTTTCATTTTCAATTTCTTCTTTTTTTCCTGAGGCAATTGGGGTTAAATGACTTGTCCAGGGTCACACAGCTAGGAAGTGTTTAGTGTCTGAGATCAGATTTGAACTCAGGTCCTCCTGACTTCAGGGCTGGTGCTCTATCCACTGCGCTACCTAGCTGCCCCTCATTTTCATTTTCAATTTTCATTTTCATTTTCAATTGGAAAGCTCTCTGACAAGGTGGATATACATAGTCCATATGAATATTTGATTAGAAATAGGTGAAATTCACCTATATCATTGAATGTCCATCTTCTTCCCCGGAAGATAATGCTCATTCTAGCTGGATAGGTTATTCTTGGCTGTAATCCAAGTTCCTTTGCTTTTTGGAATATCTGATTCCAGGTCCTTCGGTCCTTTAATGTGGAAGCTGACAGATATTGTGTGATTCTAATTATAGTTTCTTGGTATTTGAATTGTTTCTTTCTAGTTGCTTGCAATATATTTTCCTTGGTGTGATAGTCCTGAAATTTAGCCACTATATTCCTTGGGGTTTTAATTTTGGGGTCTCTTTTAGGAGGCGATCGATGAATTCTTTCAATTTTGCCTTCTGATTCTAAAACATCAGGGCAGTTTTCTTTCATGATTTCCTGGAAGATAGTGTCTAGGTTCTTTTTTTCATCATGGCTTTCAGGGAGTCCAATAATCTTTAGATTGTCTCTCCTAGATCTGTTTTTCAAGTCAATTGTTTTTCCTAGGAGATACTTCATATTTTCTTCTATTTTTTCTTTTTTTTTGTTTTTGTTTGACTGATTCTTGAAGTCTTATTGAGTTATTCACTTCCATTTGTTCAATTCTAATTTTTAAAGTATTATTTTCTTCAGTTACCTTTTTTAGCTCCTTTTGTAACTGGCCAATTGAATTTTTTTGTTCATTGCAGTCTTTTTCCATTTTACCAATTTTGTTTTTCAGTGAATTGTTGTCTTTTTCCATTTCGCCAATTTTGTTTTTCAGTGAGCTGGTGTCTTTTTCATATATCTTTTGTAGAGCATTATATCCTTCTTGCAATAATCTCAATTTATTTCTCCATTTATCATCCAGCTCTCTTTTGAGATTCTTTATGCAATCTTCCAGAAAAGCCTTGTGAAATGGGGACCAGCTCATGTCTCCCTTTGTGGCTTCCTCTGGAGTTGCTTTACCTTTAAGAACCTCAAGATCTGAGGTCTGCCCTTCTTTCTCTCCATAATAGCTGTCTATGGTGAGAGTTCTTTTCTGTTTCTTACTCATTTTTTAGAGATTGAGGTCTGTTTAAAGCAGAGGAGCGGCAAATGCTTCAATTTGCCTTGGGACAATTTGGATGGTTGACTTCTGGTGCTGGGCTAATTGGGCCAGGTCCCACATTCTCAGTGGGTGTTAATCTATTTTTTACTAAAGGCAGATCTGCCAAAGCACCTGCCCAAAACCAGAGCAAAGTGTCCCAAGCGTCTCCCAGGGACTTCCCAGGTGCTTAGAATCTGCTACGCTCTGTCCCAGCCCCTGAATGCGCACTGCTGCCTGAGCTCAGCAAAACGCCTGACCCTCTACCCATCTGAAACAGACCTGCTCTGGAGCTCTTCCAAGGTAACTTTTGCTGGAAATGTGTTGTACTCCAAATATTTGGGGGAGCTTTCACTCCAGAACCAGTTCAGAGTCTTAATCTGCTGTTGGTTTAAGAGAAGATCAGAGGAGGTCACAGAGAGCCATGTCTGCACTCCTCCATCTTGGCTCCACCCCTCATATGAATATTTGAGATAAAAAGTCATAATGGCATGGGTAATGTCTTTTGATTCATATAAATTGAACTTAAGGAAGGCAGAGTTGCACACAGTCATTAAATTTACTCTCTCCTCCAGAGTCATCAAAGTCCAGGGGCAAGACAAAAATCAAGAGCACTGGTGATAACCTGGGATGCCATGGGTGACCCTGAAATTTTTGATGTCTAACCAAGCTCTAAGTTGGAACAAATTCCTCGTATTTCCCCATTCTGCTAGGGAAAGTCTTCATATGCTTTCACATCTCCTAACTCACTGACAGATTTGAGGCCTGCCAGTTCCCTTCAATCTGGTTTGACCCATCTATTGAAACAGCTTACTAGGGTATGGCTAACACATATGCTAAAACTTCTTAGAGTCATAGGTGAGAGTTGGATGACTGGTTGGACACCAAATATGTAGAGCAGAAAGGAAAAGTGAGAAATGGAGTGGTTCAAATTATCTGCCATAAAAAAAGCTTTTTACAGGAGAAGATGGGGAAGAGAGGGGAAGTAAGTGAAACTTACTCTCATCAAATAACAAGGAGGAAATAACAAAGATGGAAATCAGCCCTAGAAAAGGGCTCAGAATCCCTCACACCAAGGGTACTAGTCTTTTTTTTATTAAAGCTTTTTATTTACAGAACATATGAGTAATTTTTCTACATTGACCTTTGCAAAATTTTCTGTTCCAAATTTTTCCCTCCTTTCCCCTACCCCCTCCCCTAGATGGTAGGTAGTCTAATATATGTTAAAATATATGATAAATCCAATGTGTGTTTACATATCTATCTAGTTATCTTGCTGCACAAGAAAAATCAGATTTAGAAAGAGAAAAAAAAACTAAGAAGGAAAACAAAATGCAAGCAAACATTCACATAAAGCATTAAAATGCTAGGTTGTGGTCTACACTCAGTTCCTACAGGCCTCTCTATGGATGTATATGGCTTTCTTCGTTGCTGAACAATAGGAATTGGTTTGAATCACCTCATTGTTTTTTTTTATTAATACTTTTTCTTTGCAAAACATATGTATGGGTAATTCCTAAACATTAAGCCTTACAAAGCTTTCTGTTACAAATTTCCCCCCCTACTCCCCACACCTCCTCTAGATGGCAGGATATCCACTACATGATAATTATGTTAGAATACTTAAGAAATTGAATATATGTATAGTTATTGCCACACATCATTTTTGTGCAGGAGAAATCATATTTACAAGAAAGAATAATCTGATAAAGGAAAAACAATGCTAGCAAACCTCAATAGAGAACATGAAAATGTTAGGTTGTGGTCCACATTTCACATCCCTCTCTCTGGGTGTATATGGCTCTCTTCACCGAACAACTGGAACTGGTTTGAAGCATTTCATTGTTGAAGAGAGTCGTGTCCATTAGAACTGATCCTCATATAGTATTGTTGTTGCTGTGAACAATAATCTCCTGGTTCTGCTCATTTCACTTACAGTTCATGCAAGTCTCTCCAGTCCTCTCTGAAATCATCCTGCTGGTTGTTTCTTACAGAACAACAATATTCCATGACATTCATATACCATAATTTATTCAGCCATTCTCCAATTGATGGGCATCCATTCAGTTTCCAGTTTCTAGCCACTACAAAAAGAGCTGCCACAAACATTCTTGCACATGTGGGGCCCTTTCCTTCTTTTATGATTTCTTTGGGGTATAAGCCCAATAGAAACACTGCTGGGTCAAAGGGTATGCATAGTTTGATAACTTTTTGAGCATAGCTCCAAATTGCTCTCCAGAATGGTTGGATCCGTTCACAGCTCCACCAACAATGCATCAGTGTCCCAGTCTTCCCACATCCCCTCTAACATTCATCGTTATCTTTTCCTGTCATTTTAGCCCATCTGACAGGTGTGTAGTGGTACCTCAGAGTTGTCTTAATTTGCATTTCTCTGATCAATAGTGATTTGGAGCACCTTTTCATATGATTACAAATAGTTTTAATTTCATCATCTGAAAATTGTCTGTTCATATCCTTTGACTATTTATCAATTGGAGAATGGCTTGATGAATCACCTCATTGTTGAAGAGAACCATGTCCATCAGAACTGATCATCATATAGTCTTGTTGTTGCCGTGTATAATGATCTCTTGGTTCTGCTCATTTAACTTAGCATCAGTTCATGCAAGTCCCTCCAGGCCTCTCTGAAATCATCCTGCTGGTCGTTTCTTACAGAACAATAATATTCCATGACATTCATATACCATAATTTATTCAGCCATTCTCCAATTGATGGGCATCCACTCAGTTTCCAGTTTCTTGCCACTACAAAAAGGGCTGCCACAAACAATGCACATATGGGTCCCTTTCCCTTCTTTAAGATCTCTTTGGGATATAGGCCTAATAGAAATGCTGCTGGGTCAAAGGGTATGCACAGTTTGATAACTTTTTGAGTGTAGTTCCAAATTGCTCTCTAGAATGGTTGGCTCCATTAACAGTTCCACCAACAATATCAGTGTCCCAGTTTTTCTACATCCCCTCCAACATTCATCATTATCTTTTCCTGTCATCTTAACCAATCTGATAGGACTGTAGTGGTATCTCAGAGTTGTCTTAATGTGCATTTCTCTAATCAATAGTGATTTGGGTACTAGTCTTCCATGAACACCTATACACCCCTATGTGCCAGACACTGTGCTCAGGATAGAAATACAAAGAATGAAACAATTTTTAATCTCAAGGAACTCACATTCTAATAGAGGAGAAGACAAGCATGCATATGAGCATATTCAGAATAAATATTAACAATATATACAAAGAAGTTAAATATAAAGTAGTTTGTAAAGGAGAAAACTAACAATTGGGGGGGGGAACCAAGAAAGGCTCCAAGGAGAAGGTGGTGTTTTAGCTTCATCTGGAAGAGAGAAGTTTTAGAAGGCAGAGGATAAAGTATTTTCTAAGAATTAGGGATGGCGGGTGCAAAAACTTGGAGACAGGAATTAGAACTGTGTGTGAGGAACAAAAAGGAAGCAAGCTTTTTGTTTGTTGAATCAGAGTGTAGGAAGGGGAGTATCCACTGTGGCTGAAAAGGTAGATCAGAACCAGGTTTTGTAGGGCTTTAAGAGATAAACAGAAAAATTCTTATTTTTATCCAAGAGGCAATAACTGGAGTACATTGAAAGAATGATGTGTCAGATCTAAGATTAAGAAAATCACTTTGTCATCAATATGTAGAATGAACAGCTAAGGGAAGATCCTTAAAACCAATTAGGAAGTGAATGAACTAATCTAGTTGAGAGGTGAAGAGGATCTGAATTAAGGTACTCACATATACCAAAATGTAGCAAAGAACTAGAAACAAATTTGATGTCCATTGTTTGAGCAGTAGTCAAATTGTGGTACATAAATACAATAGAATGTTATTTATTGAATTGTGACAAATAATGAATATAAAAAATACAGAGAAACATGAGAAGACATACTACTGATGCAAAAGGAAGTAAAGAAAACCAGGAAAACAGTATACACAATGATTGCAACAATATAAATGGAAACATCACCACAACAAAATCAAAACTGGATACAATGAAATTGTAATGACTTGAGTTTGGCAGTCTCAGCAGATAAAATCCCCAGACTAATGAATGATATCAGTGGTGGTAGTTTTGGAGGCAGATAAGGATTCCAGCTGGGACACAGACCTAGGAACATGGGTTTCCCTTATGTTCTTGTTGCTTTTGTTTCCTACATGTGTTCAACTGCCCATTAGTCATGTGGCAATATATGGGTATCCTATCAATAAAGGAAAAGGAGTAGGATTTTTTTTTGTTATTTACCTTGATATCCTCATTCATTAAATGCCTTTTGTTTTGAATTCACGTGTACTTTGGTTGGTGTGGTAAACGAGAAAACTTGATGGAGGCTTGTGAACTGTAGTGTTGCACAGATTATGACCTAAAATATGTTTTAATCCTAAAAAAGCTTTCCAAGGCCCATTATTGAAATTGACCTCTATCCCCAGATTGATGATAGTGGAAAGTTTAGAGTCTATAAACAGTGATATTATCTATTAGTGATATAGTATGAGCCTCAGGAAATGTTCCAGCTTCTCCAGAGAATGAATTTTTATTAAGGGAATGACTCTACTATGGAGAACAGCACTGAAATATACCTGGTCCGATGCAAAGTAGAAGAATCACTTAACACTGCTCAAAACTTTTCTCTGGTCTCTGGTAGCTCCATGATAATTTTGGATGACTAGACCAAAAGAAATCTCTAGCCCTGGTGCTGAACAGGCTGTACTGGTCCTAGATGGAGAGAAGCATGAGAACCATATTTCATATATTCAAAGGAAAGGGCTCCTGACTGATATCTAAAATGTTAGCTATCCTTCCCAGCTTCATGCTGTATGAAAATGGGATAAGTATACCAAATGTACTTTTATCCGAGTCATTGACAAAAATGTTAAGTAACAGAAGAACACATACAAATCCTTAGAGCATTCCAGTGGAGGCTTTCAAAGACATATTGCAACATCACAGAATCTCAAGGTGAAAGGGACTTTAAGGACCAACTAGCCCAATCTATACCTCGACAAGAAACCTAAAAGGCTTGAAGATTTTTATTAAGAGGAAAGAGAAACTTAATATCCCTGACACAGCACATCAAACCATTAATACTACTCAGGTCAGAAACTTGACCAGTTTGGAAACCCTCTAATGGTCTTTCCATCTTTTCCATAAGAATAGTTTTAAGAACTTTATCAAATGCTTCACTAAAATTTAGGTAAACTGTCAGGCAAGATATACATGCTTATTATCCCTGCTAGTGGAAAGCTGAGGCTTCAGCATCAATTGAGTTGAAGAGTTCTGAACTAAATGGGTAAAAGATGCTCAGCTGTCCACTCAAAGTTAATCGGTTGATAAACATTTGTTAATCATTTACTGTGTACCAGATAAAGTGCTAAGTATTTTGGCTAAAGAGGCAAAAGACAATTTTTGCCTTCAAGGGATCTATAATCTAATGGAAGACAGAACATGCAAACAAATATATATGTGAAGCAAGCTATATATAGGATAAAAAGGAAATAATTAACAGAGACAAAGGATTGGAAAAGACTTCCCGTAAAAAAAGATTTTAATTGGAACATAAAGGAAGCCAGGAAAGATAAAAGGCAGAGTTGAGAAAGAAGAGCATTTAAGGCATAAGCAATAGTCAGTGAAAACACCTGGAGCTGAAATTGTGTGTGTGTGTGTGTGTGTGTGTGTGTGTGTGTGTGTGTGTGTGAAATAGCTAGGAGGCCAGGGTAGCTAGATCAAAAAGTACATGGTGAAGAATAAGGTGTAAGAAGACTGGAAAGATAAAAAAGGGACTAGATTGTGAAGGGTTTTGAATGTTAAATAGAGTATTTTGTATTTTATACTGGAGACAATAGGGACCACTGGAGTATATGAGTTGGGGGAAGGGGGCGGTGATATGGTCAGACCTATGCTTTAGGAAAATTACTTTAGCAGTTGAATGGAAAATGGATTGTAGTAGGGAGACACTTAAGGCAAGTAGACCCACCAACAGACTATTGTAAGAGTCCACTTGTGAGGTGATGACAGTATACATTAGGCTGGTGACAATGTCAGAGGAAAGAAAAGGGATATATTCAGAGATTTTGCAAAAATAAAATTGACAGGCCTTGGCAACAGATTGGATGGCATGTGATGGTGACAGAGAGTAAGGAATCCAGGATAATGCCTAAATTATGAGCCTGAGAGACTGAGGAGATGGTGTTGCCCCCCCCCCATAGTAATGGGGAAGGTGGGAGAGGGAGGAAAGAGTTTATAGAGAAAGATGATGGGTTCTATTTTGGACTTTTTAGTTTAAGTCCAGCAGCCCTGGGGATGGGGTTGGGGAGAGTTGTATGTCAGGACAAGTAAGGAAGCATAAATTGGCCCTAATCAAAAATGGAGAATGTCAAAGCTTTTGTCCTTATCAGTAGTGGGACTGGGGACCTATAAGTGGTCCCTATACTTCCTGTCCAGGTAAGACAGGGAAATCTAGTTTTAAATCAAATTAAATCAAATCTAGGTAAATCATGTCTATCATATTGCCCTGATCTATCTGCCACATAGTTCCTGCAGTCCTGCTAATGTATAATCTCTCCCCAGCCCATGCCCTACCACAGCATCACTATAGCTCTTCTCTCTCAGGTTCATTTCCCCAGCAGGTACTCATCCTGGTCTTTGCTTGTTCCACAAACAAATTTTATAGTCTTCTGCCTAACTCTTCCTTTTGTCTTCTCTAGCTTCCTTTAAGTTCCAATTAAAATCTACTCTTTTACAAAAATTCTTTCCTAACCTCTCTTAAATACCCACCCTCTGTTATTAGATAGGTAGATAGGTGGATGGATAGATAGATAGATAGATAGATAGATAGATAGATAGATAGATAGATAGATAGATAGATAGATAGATAGAT
>JAJPUD010003373.1:225114-252097 GCA_023553655.1 Myrmecobius fasciatus | reverse complement strand
GAGGTGGTATTTCAGAGTTGTTTTAATTTGCATTTCTCTAATCAATAATTATATAGAGCATTTTTTCATATGCCTATAGATGTTTTTAACTTCATGATCTGAAAACTGTCTGTTCTTATCCTTCGACCATTTATCAATTGAGGAATGACTTGTATTCTTATAAATCTGATACAATTCTTTATATGTTTTAGAAATGAAACCTTTAGTGTTTCTATTGAGCTTATATCCCAAAAAGATCTTAAGGGAAGGAAAGGGACCCACATGTGCAAGAATGTTTGTGGCATCCCTTTCTGTAGTGGCTAGAAACTGGAAACTGAATGGATGCCCATCAATTGGAGAATGGCTGAATAAATTGTGGTATATGAATGTTATGGAATATTATTGTTCTATAAGAAATGACCATCAGGATGATTTCAGAGAGGCCTGGAGAGACTTTCATGAACTGATTTTGAGAGAAATGAGCAGAATCAGGAGATCATTATACATGACAACAACAAGGCTATATGATGATCAATTCTGATGGACATGGCTCTCTTCAACAATGAAATATTTCAAACTAGTTTCAAGTGTTCAGTGAAGAAAGCCATATACACTCAGAGAAAGGGATATGAAATGTGGACCACAACATAATATTTTCATGTTATTGATGTTTTCTTGCATTGGGTTTCCTTTCTCAGATTTTTTTTTCTTTTGGATATGATTTTTCTTGCACAGCAAAATAAGTGTGAAAATATGTATACATATGTTCAATTTCTCAAGTATTTTATTATAATTAACATGTAGTGGACTTCTTGCCATCTAGGGGAGGGGTGGGGACTAGGGGAGAAAATTTGTAATGGAAAGCTTTGTAAGGGTCAATGTTGAAGAACTACCCATATATATATATATTTTGCAAATAAAAAGATTTAATTAAAAAAAAGAAAAGTAAAAAAAATGAGACCTTTATCAGAAATGCTAGATGTAAAAAAGTTTTCCCAACTTTGTACATCTGTTTTAGTCTGATTTCTTTTGGTTTTGTTGTGCAAAACTTTTTTTTTAATTTAATGTACTTACAATTGTTCATTTTGCCTTTTATAATGTTCATTCTTCTTTGGTTATAACATCTTCATCAAACATCTGACAGGTAAATTATCCCTTGTTCTCCTAATTTGTTTATGGTATCATGCTATGCTCAAATCATGTTTCCATTTTGACCTTATTTTATTATGCAGTGTGAGATGTAAATCTATGCTGAATTTCTGATGTATTATTTTCCAGTTTTCCCAGAAATTTTTGTCAAATAATAAGTTCTTATTCCAGAAGCTGGAGTTTGAGGTTTATCAAATACTAGATTGCTGTAGGCCTTGATAGTCATGTCATATATCTTATCTATTCCACTAATCCACCACTGTATTTCATAACCAGTATCAAATGATTTTGATGACTGCTGCTTTATAATAGTTTTAAGTTGATACTGCAAGTCACCATTCTTGTATTTTTTTATTATTTCCCTTGATATTCCTGACCTTTTCTTCTTCTAGAAAATTTTACTTTTTTTCTCATTTTATAAATTTTTTTTTTGGCAGTTTGATATGGCACTGACCAAGTAGACCAATTTAGATAGAATTGCCATTTCATAATATTAAATCAGCCTACACATGAGCAATTGATATTTTTCCAATTGTTTAGATCTGACTTTAATTGTGTGAAGTGTTTTGTTATAGTTCATATAGTTCTTGGGTTTCTCTTGTCAGATAGACCCCCTAGTATTTTATTTTGTCTACAGTTATTTCAAATGGAACTTCTCTTTCTATTTCATGCTGATAGGAATTGCCAGTAATATATAGAAATGCTGATATTTTGTGTGGATCTATTTTATATGTTGCAAATTTGCTAAAACTGTGAATTGTTTCAAATAGGTTTTTGGATGATTTTCTAGCATTATCTAAGTATAACATCATATCATCTGCAAAGAATGATAGTTTTATTTCCTCATTGCCTATTCTAATTCCTTAAATTATTTTTCTTTTCTTATTGCTAAAGCTAACATTTGTAGTACAATATTGGATAATAGTGGTGATAATGGGCACCCTTGTTTCACCCCTAATCTTAATGGGAATGTGCCCAGCTTTTCTCCATTACAAATAATGCTTGCTATTGCTTTTAGATAAATACTGCTTGTTATTTTAAGGAAAATTCCCTTTATAACTATGTTCTCTTATGTTTTAATAGGAATGGGTGCTGAATTTTGTTGAAAGTTTTTCTGCATCTATTGAGATTATTGAATGATTTCTGTTGGTTTTGTTATTGATATGGTTGATTATAGTAATAATTTTCCTGATATTGAACCAGCCCTGCATTCCTGGTATGAATTCCATTTGGTCATACTGTATTATCCTACTGATAAGTTGTTCTTTGCTAAATCTTTATTTAAAATTTTTTATCAATATTCATCAGGGAGATTGGTCTGTAATTTTCTTTCTCTGTTTGGATTTTCCTGGTTTAAGTGTCAAAACCATATTTGTGTTATAGAAGGAATTTGGCAAGACTCCTTCTTTCCCTATTTTTGCAAATAGTTTACATGATATTGGAATCAATTATTCTTTAAATGTTTTATAGAATTCACTTGTGAATCCATCTGGACCTGAAGATTTTTTAAGGAATTCATTAATGGGTTGTTCAATTTCTTTTTCTAAAATGGACTATTTAAGTAAATTATTTCTTCTTCTGTTAAGCAGGGCAATTGCTCCAAAACCAGTTCGAAGGCTTACTTTGTCTGGGTCTGAGGGAAGGTCCCAAAGGAGTTCACAGAGAAAGCTGTCTGCAGTTCGCCATCTTGGCTCTTTCTAATGCTCATTTCAAAGATCCTTTCATGTCATATTAAATGCCTACTATGTTCCAATATATACGTTAAGTGCTGGTGAAACAAAAAGAATCAAAATGTAGTCCCTGCCCTCAAGGACTTCACAAACCAGTGAGGGAGACACCATGCAAACAAATATATAGAAAGCAATCTGTGTATAAGAAAAAAGGCATAATTAATAGAAAGAAAGAACTAGAATTAAGAGAATTAAGGGAAGATTTCCATTAGAAGATAGATTTATTAGGAAGTAGAATATTTAGAAATATCATGTCATGATCATTAAAAAGGACTGAAACACAGGAGAAAGATGGTCCATGTCAGTGTGATAGTAGGAAAAACTTTCTTTTTCTCCCTTTTCTTAAACTTATTTTTAGCACACATTGCTTTATGAATCATTTGGGAAGAGAAACATCAGAGTAAAAGGGAAAAACCATGAGAGAGAGAAAAAAAGCAGAAAATAGAAGTGAGCATAGCATGTGCTGATTTAAATTCAGTTTCCTTGGTACTTTTTCTGGATGCAGATGGCATTTTATATACAAAGTCTATTGGGATTATTTTTAATCACTGAACTACTGAGAAGCACCAAGCCTTTCATAGTTGATTATTGCACATTCTTCCTATTATTGTGCACACTATACTCCTGGTTCTGATTATTTTGCTCAGCATCAGTTCATGTAAATCTTTCCAGGCCTTTCTAAAATCAGCTTGTTCATCATTTTTTACAGAACAATGATAGTCCATTACCTTCATATACCACAATTTGTTCAGCCATTCTCCAATTGTTGGACATCCGTTCCTTTTCCAATTCTTTGCTACTACAAAAATAGGTGCTGTAAACACTTTTGCACATGTGAGTCTTTTCCCCTCATTTATGATTTCCTTGGGATACAGACCCAGTTATGGCCCTGCTGGATCTAAAGGTATGTGCAGTTTTATAGTCCATTGGGCATAGCTTCAGATTGCTCTCCAGAATGGTTGTATCATTTTACAACTGCACCAAGAATGTATTAGTGTCCCAGTTTTCCCACATCCCCTCCAACATTTATCATTATCTTTTTCTGTCATCTTAGCCAATCTGAGAGATGCGAGGTGGTATCTCAGAGTTGTTTTAATTTGCATTTCTCTAATCAACCTGATTTAGAGCATTTTTTCATATACATATAGACAGCTTTAATTTCATCATATGAAAATTATCTTTTCCTTTGACCATTTTGAAAATTGTCCTGTCCTTTGACTATTTATCAATTGGGTAATGACTTATATAGTCTTATAAATTTGATGCAGTTCTTTATATATTTTAGAAATGAGACTTTATCAGAAATACTGGCTGAAAAGATTGTTTTCCAGCTTTGTACTTCCCTTTTATTCTTGTTTCTGTTGGTTTTATTTGTACAAAACTTTTTAATTTAATGTAATCAAAATTATCCATTTTACCTTTCATGATGTTCTCTAGTTCTTCTTTGGTCATAAATTCCCCCCTTCTCCAAAGATCTGATAGATAAATTATCCCTTGCTCTCTAACTGATATATGGTATCATCCTTGGTGCCCAAATCATATACCCATTTTGACTATATTTGGGTATGGAATGTCAGATGTAATTTGATGCCGAGTTTCTGACATACTATTTTCCAGTTTTCCCAGCAATTTTTGTCAAAGCTTCTGTGAAGAAAAGATCAGAGCTGAACAAAAAATTTGATTTTTAAACACAGGACTCGGGAGAAGCAGAAGGAGATAATCAGGAAAGAGTTATCATAAGAAATTTAATAAGGTTTATCTGTTTACATTCCTACATTGAAGGATGATACTTGCAACTCAATAGGACTTTCTCATTATTATGGCCCTGAGAAGGAGTATATATAGACAGAGCGCACAGGTATGAGTTGAATATGATGAGATAATATCTTAAAATATAACTAAATTAAGAGGTATGGGAGAATTTACTGGGAAAAGGAAAAGGATAGGTGAGGTAGCATGAATTATCTGCAATAAAAGAGACAAGAAAAAGCTTTTCACATTTGAGGGAAGAAAGTAAGGAAATAGGGAATGAATGAACCTTGCTCTCATCAGAATTGGTTCAAGAGGAAATAACATAGATACTCAATATGAGCATAGAATTCTATTTTACTCTGCAGGAAAATAAGAGGGAAAGGGGATATAAGAAGGGGAGAGAATGATAGAAGAGAGAACATATGGGGAGGTGTGGTCAGTAGCCACTTTTGAGGAGTGTCAGGGTGAAAAAAGAAAGAATAGAATAAAAAGGGGGAAAATACAGTTAGCAATAATAATTGGAAAAATAATTTCAAAGTGATTTCCTCTGATTAAGGCTTACTTCTCCAATGTATAGGAAACTGGGTCAAATTTATGGAAAAAATAAGAGATATCCCTTAATTGATAAATGATCAAAAATATGAATTATGCCCAAAGGGCTATATTATCATGGATATCCTTTGATGTAATAATACCACCACTAGGCATGAATCCCAAAAGAGATTTTTTTTAAAAGGAAAAAGACATTTATGTACAAAAATATTTATAGCAACTCTTTTTACAAGGCTAAGAATTGGAAATTAAGGCATTTCCATGAATTGGGGAATGGCTGAATAAATTGTGGTATGTGATTATGCTGGAATATCCTTATTCTCTGGGAAATGATGAACAGGATGCATTAAGAAAAACCTGGAAAGTCCTCCTTAAAGAAAAGCAAAGTTAAATGTACTGTGTACAGAGCAATAGCAATGTTGAGGGACAATTAGTTGTGAATGAATTTGCTATCCTGCAATTTAATGATCCAAGACTACTCTGAAAGACTTTTGATGAAAAATGCTCTTCATATCCAGAGAAAGAACTAATGGTGTCTGAATACAGTTTGAAGCACATTTTTAAAAAGTTACTTTATTTTTCTGAGGTTCTTTTGGGGAGTGATGGTGGAGATTTTTTTCCCCCTACACGACTTTTATGAAAACATTTTACAAACTTCACATCTATCTTCTCAATGGGGGTGGTGGTGAGGAGGAAGGAAGAAAATCAAAGCTTTAAAAACAAATGTAAAAAAAAAAAGTTTTACATGTAACTGTGGAAAAGAAAAATATTAAATACAAACACTTTTTCTTCTATTCTGTCATATGGGAAGTGAAGAAAAAAATCTCTGACTTATAGAGATATAGGCATATTATTGGGAGAACTGGATTTCTAAACTATTATATTATTATAAAACCAGATGAATTTCTGAACTAAGTTTTGATCAAAGAAGCATGGCTTAGGCAATTTTACAACATATTAAAAGTAGAATTAATTACAAAATGGAATCAGAAGCATTTATTTTTCTTTTTGTTAATGACAGACCTATCCCAATTTTCCCTTACTTGCAAATATGTGAACAACACCTTTATTTGATAAAATTTGCAAGTTTGTTTATGATATAGAATTGAATTATTTTTGACTATGAAAATATATACTGAAGCAATATATTAAACTAATTTAGGTTCAACATATTCCAGTCTTAAAGACTGATTTTTGTTTTGTAAATTTTTTCAAATGAAGGGTGAAAACCCCATTTTCTCATTATACCAATTTATTCTTTTTTTTCTTTTTTTTTTTTTGCTTTTTTCTGAGGCAATTGAGGTTAAGTGACTTGCCCAGGGTCACACAGCTAGGGAATGTTAAGTGTCTGAGACCAGATTTGAACTCAGGTTCTCCTGACTTCAGGGCTGGTGCTCTATCCACTGCACCACCTATCTGCCCCTACCAATTTATTCTTTAGGAATTTCACATCACTTGCAAGATCTTTCACAAGGCTAATAAGATTTTATTACCTTGCCCAAACTCATTAATCTCAAGGTACAAATGAGAAGATTTTACAAGTTTTTTCTTTATATTTTTCCCACATGGTAATTATTAATTATTCTTTTTTCCCCATAATTTCCCCAGATCCAACCAAGCCTCATCACTCAGTTATGGATCAAATTGACAGGATTTTCCTAAACTAATACAGCTTATCTACCCATAAATCCTCACAAAAGTTTACTCCTTCTGCTCTCTTTTGAATGCTTGTATTTCTATACAAATACATGAAAGATCATTCACTGCTAGTGATTATTTCATTTAACTTACTGCCAAAGACATAAAGTTAGAGTCTTTATTGTTGTCTCTCTTTTAGGATCCAAAAAACTACATTTCTCTTGTTTCCTTCTCTATTTTTCTCATCTACCCTTCTGACCAGGTCAGAGTTATAAAAAGGAAAGAAGAAGAGAAAGAGAAAGACTCTCTCTTTTCTTTTCCTTCTATACCATCCTCCAAATATTCTCTTATATTGGCTTCTGTGAAGTTTCATGTGTTATCATTTGATTTTTTGATGTTTACCATAATCTATGCCTGCATTTAAGACAATTCTTTCCCTCCCAGTTGAACAAAACCCCGGACAAAAGTTTCTAATTTCCTACTCTACTATTTTTTTTTTCCTATAAGCCCAACCTCTCATTCTTATTGGAGTTCTTCCTTGAACCGTCTCACTTTCTGTTTGGGATCTGGGTTTCCATAGCCCAATGAGAACCCCAAAGTGATAGCCAGACCATAGCAGCCATGAATTTTCGTCCCTCTTTGCTGAGATGGAGCACCCTCAATTATTTCATCCAATGGTACAAGCCTATTTTCTGGGAGTTCCTATACTCATGTGCCCAGCCACAGGATTCTAGCATATGGGCCAGCATTGCTCCCCAGGAAGTCCCAGGATTTTCCCTATGGAAGCTTCTCTCACTGAACCCAAGTTTTCCTTATCTTTCCAATTATGTCAATTGCCAGGAGGCAAAACATCTAAAAGGATTATTCCACTATCACAAAGAGGTAACAAAATACCAAAGAAAGAGGGATTTCAAAAGAACATGATAGTAAATAGATTCTATTCAAGGGAGCTTAATTATGAGTTCAGTCACTTAATTATGAGTGTCAGGATATCTGTGATCTCTGCAATAATTATAGAGCTCTGCAGTACATTCAGTTCCAGCCAAATGTTATATAGGGATAAAACAAAGAAGATTCAACACCAATAAGATGCTCCATGATCACATAGGTAGTTCTGTGAGTTTTTTCATAGAAATTTTATAATAAGATTTTGTGCTACTTTACAATCAAAGTGATACTTGAGGTCATATTCTCTTTTTTATTTTATTTAAGCTTTTTAGTTAGAAAACATATGCATATTGTATTTTCTTTATCGGATTATTCTTTCTTATAGATATGATTTCTCCTGCACAAAAATGATGAGTGGAAATAACTATACATGTGTTCGATTTCTTAAGTATTCTAACATAAATAACATGTAGTGGATATCCTGCCCTCTAGGGGAGCGGTGGGGAGTAGAGGGGAAAAATTTGTAACAGAAAGCTTTGTAAGGGTTAATGTTGAGGAATTACCCATACATATGTTTTGCAAATAAAAAAGTATTAATAAATTTTTTTTAAAAAATTAAAAAAAAAATAAGAAAACATATGCACAGATAATTTTTCAACATTGACCCTTGCGAAACTTTTTGTTCCAAATTTTTTCCCTCCTTCATCCCACCATCTCCCCTAGATGTCAGATAGTTCAATACATGTCAAATATGGTAAAAATATATGATAAATACAATATATGTATACATATTTATACAGTTATTTTGCTGCACAAGAAAAATCGGATCAAGAAGGGAAAAAAACCTGAAAAAGCAAACAAAATGCAAGCAAACATTAACAAAAAGGTTGAAAATGCTATGTTGTGGTCTACACTCAGATCCCACAAGCCACTCTCTGGGTGTAGATGGCTTTCTTTATGACTGAACAATTGGAACTGGTTTGAATCATCTCATTGTTGAAGAGAACCATGTCCATCAGCATTGATCATTGTATAATCTTGCTGTTGCCATGTACAATGATCTCCTGGTTCTGCTCATTTCACTCAACATCAGTTCATGCAAGTCTCTCCAGGTTTCTCTGAAGTCTTCTTGTTGGTCATTTCTTACAGAACAATAATATTCCATGACATTGATATAACATACTTTATTCAGCCATTCTCCAACTGATGGTTATCCACTCAGTTTCCAGTTTCTTGCCACTACAAAAAAGGGCTGCCACAAATATTTTTGCATATGTGGGGCCTTGAAGTCATATTCTCATGGCTTTTGCTCCTAACATCCAGGATCATAAGGCAAGGTTAAGATAATGGAGAGACATCAATCCAGTTGAACTCTATCAATCCTTTAGGGGGAAATGGATGCTTGATGAAATCAAAGACTTTCAAGCATTACTGATGAAAAGACCAAAACTGAATCAATATTTTGACACTGAAACACAAGATTCAAGAGAAACATGAAAAGATAAACATGAAAGAGTAGGCATAAGTGACTCAATAAAGTTAAACTTTATATTCCTATAGGGTATAATGGTACATATAGGTATAGCATATAATTCATATACCTTCTAATAATAAAACTTTATATTTATTGTCAGTTAGAAGGAGTCTAACTAAATAGAGCATAGGTATGAACTGATTATATGGGGTGGAAATTAAAAAAATGAAAAAGTGAGAAAGAGCAATGCATTGAGGAAGGATAGATAGAATGGAGAAAAGTTTTAACATATGTGTACACAAGGAAGGGTTTTTAGTAACTGGAAAAATAAGGGAGTGGGCCATAATTAAAATTCAGTCTCATCAAAATGGGTTCAAAGAGGAAAACTGTGTATAGAAATTTATCTTACCCAACAGGAGCATGGGAGGTAAAAGAAATAAGAGAACGTGAAAGGAGATGATAAAAAAAGAGAACAGATTAAGGGAGATGGTAGTTGGGAGTAAAGTGGATTTTGAGAAGGGATAAGATTTTTTTTTACATTTTTTTTAATTTGAAAAACATATGTATGGGTAATTCTTCAACATTAACCCTTACAAAACTTTCTGTTACAAATTTTTCCTCCCTACTCCCCACCCCTCCCCTGGATGGTAGGATATCCACTACATGTTAATTATGTTAAAATACTTGACAAATCGAATATATGTGTACATATTTCTACATTTATCGTTGTTGTGCAAGAAAAGTTGTATCTACAAGAAAGAAAAATCAGATAAAGGAAACATAATGCAGGCAAACATCAATCGAGAGCATGAAAATGTTATGTTGGGGTTCACATTTCACATCCCTCTCTCTGGGTGTATATGGCTTTCTTCAGTGAACAATTGGAAGTGGTTTGAAACATTTCATTGTTGAAGAGAGCCATGTCCATCAGAATTGATTGTCATATAGTATTGTTGTTGCTGTGTATAATAATTTCCTGATTCTGCTCATTTCACTCAACATCAGTTCATGTAAGTCTCTCCAGGCTTCTCTGAAATCGTCCTGTAGGTCGTTTCTTACAGAGCAGTAATATTCCATAACATTCATATACCATCATTTATTCAGCCATTCTCCAATTGATGGGCATACATTCAGTTTTCAGTTTCTAGCCACTACAAAAAGGGCTGCCAAAAACATTCTTGCACATGTGGGGCCCTTTCCTTCCTTTATGATTTCTTTGGGATATAAGCCCAATAGAAATGCTGCTGGGTCAAAGGGTATGCACAGTTTGATAACATTTTGAGCATAGCTCCAAATTGCTCTCCAGAATGTCTGGATCCGTTCACAGCTCCACCAATAATGCATCAGTGTCCCAGCCTTCCCACGTCCCATCCATCATTCATCATTATCTTTTCCTGTCATTTTAGCCAATCTGACAGGTGTGTAGTGCTACCTCAGGGTTGTCTTAATTTGCATTTCTCTGATCAATAGTGATTTGGAGCAACTTTTCATATGACTAGAAATAGTTTTGATTTCAACCTCTGACAATTGTCTGTTCGTATCCTTTGACCATTTATCGATTGGAGAATGGCTTGAATTTTTATAAATATGAGACAATTCTCTATATATTTTAGAGATGAGACCTTTATCAGAATCCTTAAATGTAAAGATGATTTCCCAATTTATTGCTTCCCTCCTAATCTTGACTGCATTGGTTTTGTTTGTACAAAAGCTTTTTAACTTAATGTAGTCAAAGTTATCTATCTGGTTTTCCATTAAGAGTTGCAGTTCTTCTTTGGACATAAATTTATTCCATCTCCATAGGTCTCAGATGTAAACTATATTGCATTCCTCTAATTTACTTATAATATCACTCTTTATATCCAGATCATGAACCCATTTAGATCTTATCTTGGTATGTGGGATTAGATGTGGGTCAAGCCCTAATTTCTTCCACACTAGTTTCCAATTTTTCCAGCAGTTTTTGTCAAATAGTGAGTACTAGGGATAAGATTTTATAAAAAGAAAGAAAAGAAAAGAAAAAAAGATGGAGAGAAACAAAGTTACTAGTCATCATATAAATGTGATAAACATACCAATAAAATAGATATGGAAAGCAGAATGATTTAGAAACTGGAAGTCAACAATACGGTGTTTACAATATTTGAAATAGAAACATACATTGTTAAAATGAAGGGCTAGATAACATTCTTTTATGCTTTGGCTGAAGTAAAACAAAAAAAGTCAAAATTATCATTTATGTTGTCAGGCACAGCAAAAGCAAAAATAGACCTGATTAAAAGAAATAGTCGGGAAATCGATAGTTTTTTTAAAAAAATAATAAAAGCTTTTTATTTTAAAAATATATATGCAAAGATAGTTTTCAACATTCACTCTTGAAAAATTTTGTGTTTCAAATTTTTCTCCTTTCCTCCCTACCCCCTGCCCTAGACAGCAAATAATTTAATATATGTTAAATATGTGCAGTTTTTCTAAAGATATTTCTACATTTATCATGGTGCACAAGAAAAATCAGATCAAAAGGGGGAAAATGAGAAAGAAGAAAACAAGAAAGCAAACAACAGCAAAATAATGAACTTTTAGTTGACTTGTGAAATAGTCCAATCACTTTGAAGAATAATTTGAAACTAGGCCCAAAGGATAATTAACCTGTGAATGATCTTTGATCCAGAAATACTATCAGCCTATCTGCACCCCAATGAGATCAATAAAAAGAAACATAATCCTTATGTGCCAAAATATTTATAACAGCTCTTTTTGTAGTGGAAAGGATTGAAATAGACAGTTTGCTCATCTATTGGAGAATGGTTAAAAAAATTGTGACAAGATTCTAATAGAGTACTAAAGCAAAACTTCTTAAACTATGGATCTGTAACTGAATATGAGAGGGGGGTCATTAAAAATTTGGGAACAGTGAAAAGCTACTGAACACAATGACCAAAAATTAATTCAAAATCAAACATAATGAATTGGAGGTTTTCTGGCAGCTCTTGCCCATGTTATATCAAATGACTTCACTGTAGTCTTGGTTCTGAACACACAACATGTTCACCTTGCACTGCACAAGCACAAATACTGCTACAAGAATCTTGGTTAAGATTCATTATGGAGCCATGTAAAAATTTCTTAGGTGAAAAGGGGTAATAAATAGAAAAAGTTTAAGAAGCCTGGTATAAGAACTGAGAAGTGACTTCATTAAAAAGCAAAAACAAAAACATTCTAAGACATGTGAATTGAGATGCAAAGAGAAATGAGCAGAACTAGGAGATCATTGTACAAAATAACAGCAATACTCCAATAATGATCAATTGTGAAAGCTTTATCTACTGTAATTAATTCAACATGGCTAATAATGGAAATATACTTTATATGCTTTCACATGCCTAATTGATATCCTATTGGTTGCCTTTTCATTTGAATGGGAAAGGGTTAGAGGAAGAGAGAGAATTTGGACTCACTTTTTTTTCTTAAAAAAAATGGTTAAGATTAATTAGGAGAAAAAAATGGAGAGTTTTAGTTTGGTCTGAAAAAAAAGAAAACAAAACAAAATGAAGAGGGTAATAATCAGAGCAGAGAATAAAAAGTGATTCAAGCATGGGGACAGCCAGAGCAAATGCCCAGAGCCAAGAGATGAAGTATCTTATTTGTGGAACAAACAGAAGATTGGTCTAACAGGATGGAAGAGTACATAGTAGTGAATGTGGTATGGTAAACTATAGAGGTAAGAGAGGGCTAAATTATAAGGGATTTTGAATCTCAGGCAGACCATTTGTATTTGATTCTGGAGACAATCAGCCTTGAAGTTTACTGAGAAAGGGAGTGACTTGCTTGGATATTCACTTTAGTGGCTGAATGAAGAATATAGTTGAGTCTTGAGAAAATTGAAACAAGTAGACAAATCAACATGCCATTTAAATTATGTAAGTGTAAAGTGATAAGGGTTTGTACTAAACATGAAAGATAATGAAAAATCCATGATAACTCAAAAAAAGAGTGTACAGACAATGCTGAGGGACTCCTGCAATTAGAAGACACAATCTGAAAGAATATCTAGCAAAGGAAGACTCTCATCAAATGTTAAAAGCTGTAGAGAAGCCAAAGAGAATGAAGATGGACAAAAGACAATTGGACTTGGCAAATTAAAATCTTCATAATTTTAGAGAGAAAAGTTTTGGTGAAATGAGAAAATGAAAGGTCAGATCATAAAGTATTAAAAATAGAGTTAGAAGAAAGAAATAGATAACACCCATTGTAGATAACACATTCGATGTATTTAGCTACAAGGAAGGAAGAAATATACAATGGTAGTTAGTAACAAAGGAAGGATCAAATGAGGGGTTCTGCAGAATGATGGAGACATGGGCATATTTATAAATATAAGGAAATGAGCAGTAGACACAGAAAGATTGGGAATTAAGTGAAAGAGGGAGGATGACTTAGGGGGCAATTTGTTGGAAGAAATGGGACAGAATTGGATCATTTAAAAGGAAGAGGTGCTTCCTTGGAAAGGAATATTTTATCTTGTAAGAAAAGAAAAAGTGATAAAAAAAAGATATGAGTGATAGGAAATGGAGAAGAGAACAGAAGAGTGAGTTCATGACAAATAGCTTCATTTTTTCCTGTAAAATTTGAGGCAAGGTACTCAGATGAGAGAGTTTTGAGAAAGATAACCATGGCAGTTTTGATGATGGATGAAAAAGTTTGGAAGTCTCTGTAGAGAATGCGACAGATAATTGTTCTTGTCGTCCTTTACATTAAAAGAGGACAAAATGGAATCACTATGTTGGGGCAATATGCAGTGTGTCTGACTGTGTCTGATTAGTCCAATGTGGGCTTGAAAGGCTCTACTCTTTACTGGTCACAAATAGCTCTTAAGAACATTTAAAATGGAGATAACTCTAAATTTAGATAAACCTCATGCTCTTTTGAGCTACTTCAAGTCTTATTGTACATAGAACATAGCACTATTTTGAAGTAGAAATGCCATGCCAGACAGTCCTGTGACAGTATCTCCCATATCTCACAATAGATTCCAAAGTTCTTCAGAGATACTTTGAGTGTCTTTGCTTCATTTTTCTGACTTCTCTGGGAACAGTGGATTTGTGTGATTTTTTTGTAAAAATAAGCTTTTAGGGAAACATAAATTTGGCATTTGAACAATGTGGCCAATCTATCAGAGTTACATTCTTTGCAGCAGGATTTGAATGCTTGGAAATTCAACTCAAAAAAGCACCTCAGTGTCCAATACTTTAATTTGTCAGGTGATCTTCAGAATCTTCCTAAGACAATTCAAGTGAAAATAATTCAATTTTCTGGCAGAAATGTGTAAAAGGCAGTTGGAGATGGGAATGCTGGTGTACTGTCCAGATTTCACAGGGATATAACAATGAGATCAGTACAATGACTCTGTAGACATTCAATTTGATAGGCAGTCTAACATCTCTTTCTTTCAATTTTGCTTTGGAGCCTCCCAATCTTTAAGCTGGCTCTAGCAATGAAAGCATCAGCCTCATCATCTTTGTGGATATCCCTGGAAATTATACTTTTAAGATTAAGTGAATTTATCCACAACATTCAAAGTTTCTTCACTTGCTATAACTAAGGGTTCTATGTATAGATACTATGGTTCTGAGTGATTAAGAACTTAAGTTTTCTTGATGTTAATTATCAGAACAAAATTATCACAAGCAGCAGAGAATTAATCAATATACTGCTGCATTTCAGCTTCAGAGGCTACATTGAGTGCAAATTATCTGGAAACACAAAGGCACACACCAAATCTTCCTCCATTTTAGTCTTGGCTTGTAGCCTGAAAAAGTTAAATAATTTACCACCATGTAACCATGCTTTCATGGAGCTGGCAATATACTACTGATGAACCTCTCCAGGCAACCAAATTTGCCATTATCTTCCACAACCCTTTACAACTAATGGTATCAAAAGCCTTGATCAGATCGATGAACTTTGTGTTCTGCTCCTGATATTTATCTTAGAGTAATAAACTTCATATCTACCATTCCCTGGGACTTTCTGAAGCCATACTGGCTTTCAGGAGATGACTATCTTCCAGGTGAAGAATCAGTCTATTAGGAAGGACTCTGACAAGAATCTTGCCAGTATTAACTAAGAAACCTACACATACACCTTCATTATTTTCATAGGACAACCTATTTCCCCTCCTTTTTTTTGTAGAGAAGCACAATGGAAGTATCCTGGTTCTCCTGGAGAATAACCTTCTCTTGCCATATAACTTGGAAATCTTCAATCAGCTTTTGTGTAAACAATGAACACTTTGCTCTGTAGATCTCTGCTGTGATCAATCAGCTTTACCTGAGTGGAACCTAATAGCGTTCAAAACTTATTCTTTAGTTGGGAAGTTCGGCTATAGAGGGATTGACTTCAACTTGAGTTATAGGAGCAATAACTTCACAATTGAACACTATGGAAGTATTGTCTGTCTGTCCAGGATCACATCCTTATCATTAACTGGTCTGGCTCCATTAGTGCTAAGTAGTTGAGATGACCCATAAATAGATTTCAAGGTATCAGTGCTTTAGTTGTTACTATCAACATAAAATTGAATTTCATCTGCCTTTTTGCTAACCCAAGAATGTTGCATTTCTTTAAGCTTCACTTGCACTTTAGTTTTGATGAAGTTAAATACTTCTTTATTAGAGACAGATGAACTGACTTGCTGTTACTCCTGTGGAGTTCTCATTTTTTAGTAGCTTCTGAATTTCCTCATTGTTTTCATCAAATAAATCTTGTTTGTGACTGGTCTGGCCCAGATGAGGAAATGCACTATTATACCCCAAATCTCTGAAAGCTGCCTACTTCTTTTCTGATCCACTGTTGCCAACAATAAGTTGTCTCACCTTTCCCTTGAAGTCAGCAACAAACTGTATATGGAGAAGCAATCTTATATGTTAACATTAAGTCTTCTGGCAGTTGTCTTTCCCTTGGGACCTTTGCCTTTGTTGAGTGCATATGACTGGTACAGTGGTCTTCAACACACATTGCCTTTGTCATTTTCACACACTGTCTCTTCTCCTTATAAAGACATAATCTATTAAATGTCATTGCTGTTTGGGTGTTTCCACAAGGTTTTAATATGCTTAAGCAAATGGAAGGCAGTGTTGTTGATGAAAAGTCATAAAATACATGAGGTTTGGGTAGCAAGTACATTCCTCCCAAGGACTTCCGGCTGTGTTTGATAGTCTGTTTCTACTCTGATATTAAAATCACCTAGAATTATGAACTTGTCCTCTTTCAGCACATTAATGATGGGGATTTCTGAGTCTTCATAATTTTTACCTCATCATGGAGTTGATAAGGGAGATATTGTAGAATTGCCTATAGACCACTCTATATCATAGGATCATGAATCATAGAATCATAGCTTTGCATCTTGAAGAGAAATTAAAGTTTCTTGTATCCAACTTATTCATTTTAAAGGAGAGAAAACTGCAGTTCAGAGAGGTCATTTAATTTGTCAAAAGTCTTTCAGGTACTTAGTGTCTGAGACAGGATTTGAATCCAAGTTTTCCTGACTCCATGCTAATGCACTGCTCAATTCATCATCCTGACTTAAAAGTAAATGCTTCATACTTTTTCCTCTCTTTATCTATGATTTATAATATGATAACCATTAGCCAACTCATATTCCCAGAAAGTAGCAAGATATTGAACTCTCCAACTATCATTCATGCCCTCCTTCCAAATTGCTTCTAAGTTGAAGAATAAATGTGTATAGAATATTAAGTATAATAATGCATAATTTTGCTAATTGTTCTTCTCTTTAAGGCTTTAGCATATGTGAAATCATATAGATACAATAAGTGTCAGGTGAAAAAAATGATATTTCTTTATTCCTAACAAAAGATCCAGCTTTACACAATGACTATTAGATGGATGCTTTGGGGATGTAATTTTAGAGAGATGAACAGACACTATTACTCCTCCCATTCTTATAAACCTCCCTCCTTACCTGAAGGTTTCTAAAGGTAATTTACTGCTCCTACTTTCCCTCTCAAAACATTAAATAACTTAATTTAAAACTTTTTTGTAATGCCAATTGCCATGGGAAATGTTTTTTTTTTCAAACAATTCTAAACAAAAAAGAAACAAATGTTAAATATTATATTTTAAACATAATATTTAACATTTGTTTCTTTTTTGTTTAGAATTTCAAATTTTATTACTCTCTCCTTTGAACCCCACCCTAGTCACTGAGATGGTAAAAAATTAGACATGATGTGCCATCATGTAATACATTGCCATATTAGTCACTTTGTACAAGATAACTTGAATAAAAGAAAAAGAATGAAAGTGAAAATAGCTTGCTTCAATCTTTATTCAAACAATATCAATTCTTTCTCTTGAAGGGAATAGTAAGCTTCATCAAAAGTCCTTTGGAACTGTCTTGGATCATTGTGTTGTTGAGAATAGCTAAATCATTCACAATTCATTATCATACAATAATGCTGTTATCATACACAACATTCTTTTGGTTGTGCTCTCATTTCACTTTGCATTAGCTTATATAAGTCTTGCCATCTTTTTTGTATTTTTTTCTGAAATTCACCTACCCATTTCTTATAGCACAATAATATTCCATTATAATTATGTACCACAGCTTGTTTAACCATTTCCCAATTGATGGGCATCCCTTTATTTTCCATTTCTTAGCCTCCACAAAAGAAGCTACTATAAATATTTTTGTACAAATAGGTATCCCCCCCATTTTTTATGTCTTTGGGAATTAGACTTAGTAGCAATATTATTGGGTCAAAGGATACACACAAATTTTAGACCTCTTTGGGCATAGTTCCAAGTTGCTCTCTAGAATGGTTGAATTAATTCATGATTCTACAGCAGTGCATTACTGTTGCAGGTTTTTTCACATTCCAACACATAATTTTTCTTTTTTTTGTCATATTAGTTAATCTGACTATTGTTAGGTGATCCTTCAGAGTTATTTTAATTTGCATTTCCTTAATCAATAGTTATTTAAAGCATTGTTCATGTGCCTATAGATAGCTTTGATTTCTTTGTCTGAAAACTGTTTGTTTATATCCTTTAACTATTTGCCAATTGGGTGATGATTTGTATTTTTGTAAATTTCATTCATTTCTCTATGTACTTGAAAAATGAAGCATTTATCAAAGATATTTGTTGCAATTTTCCCCAAAATTGGAAATACAACTTTCTAAGTAATTTCTAATTTGCCTCAAATACAAGTAGAATGTAAAATAGCAGATATAGATAAATAAGTGAAAGGAAAAAGAATGAAGATCCTGGATACCCTGGAGGGCAAGGCATACTTTTTCAAGTACAAGAGAGGTGAGGGTGGAATATAATCGTCTAGACATCTTCTCATTGCTAACTATCTTGTTAGCTTTTTGTTATATTTGAAAGATAAATAATTAGGAGAAGAAAATATAAAAAATTAAGATGTTTTTCTTCTTCTAAACTCTGTTATTCACATATGCCTTCAAGACATTCAAACTGTTTAATAGTTCTTTTGTTAATGTTAGTACAAAAGCAACACTCAGTTGGTATAATACTTTGATCATATTGAAATAGTCTTTAGAAACAAGAAAAAAGGTTATTATATTTCTTAATATGATGCTTTCTTAAAGTAACTGAGTTGATTAGCTAGCTTTGAAACATCCCTTTAGTTCTTTTGGTCTTGTAATTATTTAGTGTCTTTGGATGAATCACTTTCAATTAAATTCAATAAGTAAATTCTTATTATTAAGCCTTCAGTTCAAGTCATGATATCAATCCCACAGGATACTTTGGTTTCTTTATTTGTCAAATGGAGAAAATATTTTCATTATCTACAGCATAGGCAGCATAGGTTTATTCTAAGAATCAAATCTGATAATAAGTACAAATTGTTTTGTAAATAAAAAATCTCTTTTGTTATTGATGATGTTACTGTTGTTCGAACTACACACACACACACACACACACACACACACACACACATATATGTGGATCAGCAAATGTTCTACAAATTATAGTCTTAGAAACTTATCTAGGACGGTGCAATGTAAAATTGTTTAAGTGTAATCATAAATCCAGAACACAGATGGAAAAGACAGAGAAATTAAGGGACTTGTTTAGTGCCATAAAGCTAGTAAGCATTAGGCAGGATTTGAATTCAGATTTTCCTGACTCCCAGTTCAACATTCTAATCCCTAATCTAGTGGTAATTTAACTTTAGGAAGTCTACATATAATTAGTGCAATTCCCCCTTTTAATTGCTTTGCTGAACTCTAATAGGGGATGAAAACACAGACTTAAAAGTTAATCAAAATCGTGACATTCTTCATTCTTAGTAAAGTGATTAGAATTGCCAACATCTTGGCCACAAGGAAATTCTAGGAAAGATTTGACAATAAAACACAGAATTGTAGGAGAAATCCTGATGTTTCCATCACTCATATCAATTCTCCTTTTCACTTCTTTTTACCTAAGTTGATTTTTGTTTCACCAAGAAAAGTATTTCTGAATTGTATATGGTTTTGTACCACCTCCATTCCTGGCAGTAAGAAAAATTGCCTGGCCCTCTTTGAAAAGGTCATCTAACCCTGTTTCCAGAGGTTTTACTGGCTAGTAGTTCTTTGCAATAAGATCTGGCAGCAATCTTCCTGGCAGGCCTTCCTCTTCTGCCCTTTTTCTTCTTTTCTGCCAAATTCCCTCCTCCACTGTTAGGTTCCCAAGTGCCAAGTACTAATATTCTCTGCCAAACTCTGACAGATTCTGACCCCAGTCACCCTGACAAATAGGATTCCCTCTTCTCATTCCAGTTCCTTTTTTGGTTTTACAGCTATGCAGAAGTGACTATCATGCCATAGGGAAGTTATGTTATGGGTTCTGTATAAGGAGGACTCAACTGTTTGATAATGATTTTCTCAAGTCTATTCATTTTAGAGAAAAAAATTCTCCACATTTCAGCAGTTCTTGTTGCACATAAACAGAACAGAATCTACCTAAATATATATAATCCAGATGCCACTTCTGTCAAAAGTTTTACTAAATCTCTATTAAGGAAAATATATTTGAAATATATTGGATTAGTGAGTTGAAAAAAAACATTTACTAAATACTTTGTATTTAGTATATAACATATAACATAGTATATAACATAACATAGCTGTTAAGCACTGTGCTAAATTCTGGAAATATATGTATATGTATACATATATATGTATATACAAATATACACATATATCTATATGTATATATGAGAGTGTATATGTATATACACATATATACATACAAGCACACACACACACACACACACACACACATATATATATATATAAGTAAAATAGTTCTAGCAAGAAATTCAAAGGGAAACAGGACAAAATCTTATAGAAGTGAAAACTCATATTTAATGGATAAGAACTGGAGGCAGACAAATTCTAAAAAGGCCAAAAGGATAAGCCAGAAGGGACCCAATCAGTAAAGCAAGTCACTAATACCCACAACACTGTCAGTAGAATAATGGAGGGGGAAGAAAGGAGAAATGGTTAATATTGCTTCCAAATCTCTGCTTATGTTATTTAATCTCTGAAAAAGTTTAACTCATTGATTGCCTCAAAAAATGGGCATATCTCACACTCCCCATAATTGTCCAGTGTCCATGCTTCTTTCTGGGACATCTACATGAAGCTAATAGATGTAGATGGTGCTGTTTCACAAAAAAATAAAGAATATTTGGAGGCATACAAGATAGGAACAGGAAAAACTGGTACCTCATGATCTCACCGATGTGTAAGGAGAAGAGAGTTTCTACTTCATGTAACATATAAAATAAATGACTTATCTTTGTTTTAATATTCAACTGTAAGTATTTATAAAATGGCTATTATGCAAGGTCTTTAAAAATTTTTGGTTGCTTTCAATTAGTGCTTTAGAATTAATTATATTTATTGAAATCCTCTGATACTTGGAAAATCAAAGGGTAAAGTATATTATAATCAGTACTTTTATATTTAAAGCAAGAAATTTTGTCATTTTTAAGTTGATATTTATACCATATTGTATGAGTCATTCAGTTTCCCTGGCTCCATAGTTTCTAATCATTCAAGTTTTTTTGCAAAAGCACAGCAAATCAATTGGAAAATAAAGATCATTCTAAAGATAACATCATCAGATGTGCATAATAATAAGTCAGCATTAATAAAATGTATTGTATTTGTCATAAGCATTTACAGAGAGCCAAAGAAAAAAATGAATGCTAAATGAAATAGATTGAAGCATGCCATGATCTGTACGTTGCAAATTCTTTCAGCCTGAGCATACTTCAATCTACTTATGATATCACCAATGTGGTTTCTTCCACAGTAATGATTTAGATTACAACATAATGCATCTCCATTATATATTTTGAAACATTGAAATAAAAATTCTCAATTCCTTCACCTCATCTTTCTCATCTTGCATAATTCTTGCCCATGATCCTGTAAATCTCTGAAAGGAAGTTTAATAAAAATCCTGCATACTTCCTTTATTTTTCCTAACATTGCTTTTTGTTATTTATGAATACACAAATAGAACACCAACATACTTCCATCTCAGTGGTCAATGCACTTTCCTTTCCAGACATACATATCTCTGCTGACACAATTTATACATTTATAATCTTGTTTCCCACAATGTTCTTTGTTGTTTTGCAATTGCCTTAAAATCTATGCATCTCCAACATAGGTATCTTCACTGATCTTTGAGTAGCTCATTACTTCTTCAAAGATTATAGAATTTTATGATTCATAGGCAAAGGACATTAATATATATGTACATATATATATATAGTTGCTTTAAATTAAAAAGATAGAATTTCATTTCAGAGAGAAATTCAGTGTCATTAAAAACTCTATACAATTGCCCCAAAGGCAATTCATCCAACTTAATTCATCTTCTGTTCCTATCAAAGTCCAGTCCTTGCTCATTTGAAGTATCTGTCTAAGGTATATATACCAGTGGATCATATTGAAAAATGGAGAATCTAAATGCATATGTGCAATAGAAATTCTCCATTCATTTTTTTTTCTTCCCAAGTCAGACCAAACGCTTTCAGTGATTGTAGATATAATTTAAGTTACTTTCAATGCATGTAAAGATTGTTGAAGATTGTTCTTGTAAAGATTTGAAGATGAGATAAAGCATATGGATCATGAATTATTTCATCTTTTTTATTTTCAATAATTTTTGAATAATAGTAAGGTCCTACATTTATATAAACTTTTAATGTCCTCCTTTTTTTCCTACATATTATAAAAAAACAATCCCTAAATCAACATATTGATCTCTCACTCTAGCACTGATTCCTTTCTTTTATATATTGCTGTGTTTTATTGCTCTTCCAATTTTTATTTTCTTGAGTGCCACTTCTAGTACTTCATGAAGTACATTGCAATCTGTGAGGTTGAGGTTAAATGTGATTCATTTCTACCCATATAGTGGGGACTTAATAAATATCTCTTGATGGATTGAAGAAAAAGTTTGTCAAAGAAATCTTGAAAAGTTTATTTTCTTTCTTAAAAAAACAAAACTATATGTTGTCCTCTTTCCAGTTTCATTCTTACAGGGCATTGAATTAATTTTGCCTAGTTAGGACTCTAAAAATAATTTTTTATAGTTGTATTCCCTCCCTTGCTTGTTACCATTTCATAAGACAATACTGTTCATAATCTTCTACCATTCATCTTTGCAACAATAGGCAAATAACATTGACTTTCATATTTGTTTATGCAACAAAGATATCAAATTTTTTTAAGTTGAGATCATTTATATGCTTTTTTTGTCTCTTTATCAAAGTAACATATTTGCTGGATTGGGAAGCTCTTACTACACTGATAGCTGAATTTTTCCTGTATTTAAGGTTCTTAGGGATCTGTAATCTGAAGAAAAGAATTTATTCTTTCCTTTATTCTTTGTTTTTTGCACCCAAAACCCATGGAATATTATCTATAGCTCAGCTTTAGATCTTTCCAAAAAAGAGAGTGAAAAACTTTAAAGAAAGAACTATTTTTTCCATATGAACAAAACACTTAGTACAACATCCTTATGATGGTGCATTGAATGAAGGTAAATAAGCAGCAAAATAAACAAAAATAAATAACAAAATAATATAAATGATACTGTCATACATTCCCAAGAATTTACAATATGAAGCAATTTGTAGGACTGCTGAATAAGCATTTTACATTTCCTCTTATTTCCGAACTATCCAAATAATTCCCTCCTGGTCCATATCTTCTCACAAGACAGTCTTAGGGTGGTCTTGGCCCCTTGCCAAGAATCATCTCTTTGAATTATTGGAATAGTTGCTCAATAGTCTTCTTGCTGTAAGTTATCTCTAATTGATAGTTGTAGGACCTTTTTAATTGATGAATTCACAAGGTTGTCATAAAAGTAGAAAATATCCATTTCAAAATTATGGCTCAAAGATCCATATTTAGGAAAGAATAAAAGGAAATCATGCAAAACCCAGACTCAGACTCATCTTGTCATTAGAATGTATGTTTTAATGGCAATACATCCCCAACTTTTAGGCTACCAGAGGTTAGGAAGGGCACCATTTCCCATAAAGAAGGGAATTGAATTATTTGAACTCCCTTAAAAGATAGGGGAGATACAGGTTGGAGTTACTTTCTTTTTAAAGTTTACTGAGTCAGTTCCTTTTTTTGTTCAATGACAAATAAGGAGGTTTCATCATCATTTCCAAGTGCCAAACTCTTTCAATATTAATTTTCCCCATAGAACTTGCCAGGGAAGCTCCAGGGCATGCTCTCTGAAATATCACCACAAAGAATTAGTGCTGAGTGAACTTGACAAATTTAATGATTGATTTTTCTTTCTTTTCTTTTTTTTAAAATGATGTATTGATTTAACATGGAGGGTTTCAATAACTTCTTTGTATAATGGCTCATCACATGCAATAGATATTTCTGCATAATGTTACAATTATCTTCATGGTGGTCTTTTACAAAGAGCACATGAAAAGAAGATCATCAAGTGTGGAATAATACTTTGTGTTCCTTTTGGATTCATGATAAAAGCAGTTTCTTTAGTGACTATTTTTCACTTCAAGGAAAATCTACTAGCCATTCTCCCATTTAGTCATAACTTTGTTTTGTTTTCTGGCTTCCTTTATAGGAAGAATGTCAAAACAAGTATGATTTTGATTCACTAGTAGTGTGCTAATTTCATGATGCCTTGACAAATATTTCATATTCTGAGTACTAGTAACAAGTTTCATATTGATATACCATATCAAAATTATGTGATTCTAGAGCTTTCTGCTCCACATCTATTTTATTCCATTTATTCCATCCTGTATGACTATAGAAGCAGAAGATACACAGGACTTGAGATTTTTTGTGGTTTTTTTTTTCTTTTATTGATGGTTTGCTGTGATTTTAAAAAATCATCACCAAAGTGTACATTTTTTCACCAAGAGATTCTCCATATTTTTATAACTAGTTTCCAAAAAGCAAAAGCAGTCGATTGCTGGGAGTGCACTTAGAAGACTTTCCTTCATAAAAACTTAAATTTTGCTTGCATAGATTTCCAAAACCCAGAGCTGCTGTCATATCAAGGTAAAGAATTAAGACTATGTGAAGGATTCTCCCAGAAAGCCTGTGACTGAAAAGGCAACATAAACATATTGAAATGAAAATATTGTTTATTTAAATAATACTGAGGCTTATTCTTATCAAAATGAGACCTCACTGTTTTATTTCTTATCTCAATTTAATAGAAGAATTCAACTGTAGTCCATTAGAAGCACAGCCAGGAGGGATTCTTGAACATTCATGCATCCTTCTGGGGAAACTGCCTTGGTTTGCACAGATTTTTATGGACAGCCTGCAAGCAAACATCTGGCATCTCAAAGGAAATAAGATGGTTGATTGAATATAAAAATAAATAATCTAGTAATGGTACTTCTTAAGGATAACACTGTGTATATGCACAGAATTAGACATTTTTATTCCCAAATAAAGACTTTTCATTCACAGTTGTCCTTGAGGTGACATTCTTAAAGGTAAGAGTCAATCTTAGTAGTTATTTAGTCTAACCCCATTGTTCTGTAGATAAGGAAACTGGGATTCAGAGACATTAAATGCCTTGACTTAGGTGTTACAAAACAGAAGCAATATTTGTACTTAAGTCATATGATTACACATTCTATATTCTTTCCACAACAGTTTGTGCATAATATGAAAAAAATTCAAAAGACAGTCTTTGGTCATTACTGACAGAATATTGGACTCAAATAAAAGTCTGAGTTATTATAAGACATGGTATCACAACACATCAGAATTGTAAGTATGGGTTAAACAAAAAACCTTGTTTATAACATCCTTGACAAATAGTGATCTAGCTATAGTGTGAATTGTTCCAATAATGGAGAGTCAACAACTAGAATCATCCCATTTGACTTTGGGCTATTCTAATGCTTAGGAATAGTTTTTGTTTGTTTTGTTTTGCTTTTCTAGCATCAATTTAAATCACATCTACCTGAAATATCCATCTATTTTTTTTCATTTTTCTTTGTAAGGCACATTAGAATAATTCTAATATTTTTGCCATATCATAGTCCTTTGAACATTTGGAAGTAACTATTCACATAATATCCATTACATATCTTCTCCTAATCTTCATATATCATGGTGTCAAGATATCTCATCATCCTTATTGATGCAATAATATTTGTCAATGGACCTCAAAATGTGGCACCTGAAATTAAACATAATACTTATACTGGTCTTATCAGTGCAGAGTACAGAAGGACTATGACCTCTATCATTCTATATACTTTGTCTTTTTTAAATAAAGCTTACATTCCTATTTACCTTAATTAAGAATTAAAGCTTTGATTCTCACTCCCCTTATCTCTACCCCCACAAAGCAGTACCCAGAGCAAACATTATTGTTTGCCCTTCCTTTTTCCTAATGATATTTTGTTTTCCCAAATATATGCAAAAATATTTTCCAACATTTACTTTCATAAAACCTTTTATGCCAAAAATTTTTCCTTTTCCTCCTCTCTCCCTCCTCTCCAAGACATCAAGCAATTTAATATAGGTTAAACGTGCAATTCTTCTAAACATATTTCCATATTCATCTTGCTGAGCAAAAAAAATGAAATCTAAAGGGAAAAAAGCATGAGAAGGGGAAAAACAAGCAAATAAACAATAACAAAAAGATGAAAATATTATAGTTTGATTCACATTGAGTCTGCAAAGTTCTCTCTCTGGACATGGATTTGTCCTACCTTTCTGAAAAGGAACAATGATATCATAGGAGGTGTCAATCCCCTATACATTTTATTTAAGTGAGGCAGAGTTGTGCAAAGTTGACAGTCTCACTCGCCTTCAGTGTCATTTAAGTCCAGTGGCAGGACAAAAGTCAATACAACTGATAATGATCTGGAATTCAGTGAATGACTTTCATGTCTTTAATGTCTAAGTTCAACTTAGCCGCATTCATTTTCATTGGAACACATTATCATCTATCCATTACACAAGGGAAAAACTTCATATTTTGGGAGAAATGTCATCTGAACTTACCAACATGTTTGAGGTCTATTAGTTATCCTTAACCTGCTTTGACCTATATACCAAGATAATTTATTAGAATATTATTATATTATATCATATTATATATTAATTATGGTATGGTATGGTATGGTATGGTATGGTATGGTATGGTATATTCTATTCTATTCTATTCTATTCTACTCTACTCTACTCTACTCTACTCTACTCTACTCTACTCTACTCTACTCTACTCTACTCTA
>JAJPUD010003373.1:197195-225104 GCA_023553655.1 Myrmecobius fasciatus | reverse complement strand
TCTATTCTATTCTATTCTATTCTATTCTATTCTATTCTATTCTATTCTATTCTAATGCTACAAATTCTTGGAGTTACAATTCAGAATTCAGTGAGTCAAACAGACACCAAAGGTGGATGAGCAGTTCTGTAAAGGTCTTAAGGCAAGCTATAATACCATAAATAAATATAATAAATATAATATAAATAATATAATATATGATATGATATGACATTATATGATATGACATGTGATATAATATAATGTGATATAATATAATAATACCAGAGGTGCTAGTCTTTTTGAACCCCTCACTTGCCCAAGAGCAAACATGAAGATTATATAGAATTCTATTCTAAGAAGGTTTTACATAAGTATAGCTCAAGTTTGTAAACTTAAGGATTTCCCATTAGGTACACAATTATTCAATTTTAACCCTGTCTGACCCAGCCTTGTTGCTACAGCACAGAATTATCAAAGCTATTGTACCCATGCGGTTCAGTAGTGAAAAAGCAAGTTTCTAGAGCACATGACAAAGAACAACTCACATTTACAGAGAATATTATAGTAGAGAAGCTTCTTCTCCCAAAATTCTTTGAGAGATGAATATCTATCTAATGGATATTGAAATATATGTGTATATATCAATATCCATTAGATAGATATACGTATTGAAATTTGTCAGTATATATCCATATATGTTTGTATATATTATTGTAATATGTATACACTTACACATGTATATATTTACCTATATTATAAATATATATATGCACATACATATACATACACACATATCCCTATTGAGGAAACTGAGGTTTGGAAACTTTAAATTATTTGATATTATATGACATCTAGTGAGCATAATTTTTGACAGGAATATGAACCCCAGATCTCCTGACTTCGTGTCATATATTTTCTCCATTATAACATAATATCTTTCAAAAATCTATGAGTGATAAGAACTTGAATAGCTTTTTTTGTGCAAAGTGTCCATTCTTATTTGACTTGGCAGATTATTCAACCAAGTTTCCAATATAATTAATAACTCCTTCAGTACTATGCTATATATAGCTGTATCTTTTTTGGACCCTGTAATCATTTTTCTCCTCCATCCTTGGATTCTTGTTTTGGAATTTGGATGTTATCCCTGACAAATGCATTTCCAATTACTGCATAGGGTCATTTATTTGCTAGTATGGTTCATTCCTCATCAAAAATGAAAATATCTGTCACTTCCAGATTCCCGTTGTCATCCCCTCTGTGTCCAGGGACACTTCCTTCTGCCACAGCATCATTTGCCAAATGATTTGTTTGCAATCCTTTGTTGTTTAATAGTATAGAATATGTTGTCTGAATTGCAGAAATTCACTTTTTATCAAGAAACTCTGATAAAGGAAGGGGAATTTATGTTGGCCACCATGCAATCAGTGTTGTAGAAGGAGGACATCCAAAGACATGTTTTTAAATGGGCTTGTGAATACTAACTTTTCTGAATAGGACTATGAAAAAAATGTTTTCTCACCAAGGATGGGGCATATTATAAGTCCACATAAAGCATGACTGGGAAAGGCAGCATCTTATAGGAAGAAGAGTCCTACACTTGGAAGCAACCAAATAGCCGGTTGACCTTGAGCAAATAATTTAAGACCTGTTTGAGGTTGCAAGAAGCCAAAGACTTGAAGGAAATTATTTGGACACTGGGAAGACAATTTGAATCTGTGATATATATTCAACAATCCTAAAAACTGTTTCATCTTCTGATATTTGTCTTGACCTCTGAGAAAACGTAGTTATTTTGCCTTTTGTTAAGGTATACTTTAGTCTCTTGTTAAATAGTTCATTTGTGCTGAAGAATAAATAGTTCTCTAGTAGGTGATTCAGATTTTTCCATAAATATCTTTCTACTCCTCCCTTTTAGAGATACCTTGGAAATGAACAAATTTATGCTAGAGGTAACATAAAATGCTACAGCATTGTTTTGAGAGAAATGCTTTGTAAGCTAGAAAGAGGGGGCTATTATTATTTAGAAAAGAAAAACCATAAGTGAAAGCTTAGTGAAAAAATAACTTGGAAAAAGACGTTGTGGGAAAATTGTGGAGGAGGAGCCAGACCAAAGCCCAGATTGATAGAATTCACAAAATATCAGCAGAATATACCAAGAAACATAATAATCACACTTGAAAATTATATCCAATAATAAGATTGTGCCATACCAATCAAACTTCCAAAATATTATTTTATGGAACTAGAAAAAATGATACCAAAATTCATCAGGAAGAGCAAAAGGTCAAGAATATCAAGGGAATTAATGAAAAAAAAAAGAAGACAAAGGATATTCAATTAATATCTAGAAATTGTAACAATAAAAATTATCAGATAGAAAAAGATAAACAATTTCAGATAATATTCAAAGTAGAACAACCCTTTTTTTCTTAATATCTCAAGAAACTTTTACAGACACTGATGACATTCTAGGGTATAAAAACAACAAGTGAATGTATAAGTATGTTTAAAATATACTTCACATTCCATGGCAAAACAAAACAAAAAAGTAGTTATTTACTTTATATAAAAATAGGAGGCACTAGTTAGATTGTTTGAATGTCAAAAGTACATTTGGGGAGCAGCTAGGTGGTGAAGTGGATAGAGCACCAGCCCTGAAGTTAGGAGGACCTGAGTTCAAATCTGGTCTCAGACACATCACTTCCTAGCTGTGTGACCTTGGGCAAGTCACTTAACCCCAACTGCCTCAGCAAAAAGAAAAAAAAAGTACATTTGCCTAAAATTTTATTTTATGGAGAGTTCACACAAGGCCAGTGTTCACACAAAAGTCAGAAGCAGTGATACAAACGCTCCCAAGGCTTCTCTTGAGAACTTTGCAATTAATTGTGAAGACATTGGAGTAACTGGTATAGCACCACTCATTATGGCATGCCCACATCAAAGAAGGCACTGTGGCTGAATGGCAAAGCAGAATTACAGTAGCTTAAAAGAAACAGAAGTGAAAATTTAGAAGTATCTTCATTCCAAATGTTGTATTTATGTCTGATCTTTACCAGGGGCCCTCTGAGCTCAAGTTGGACTGATTAGCCATGGTGAGACACACTATACTTTGATCCCAACATAGTGATGTCATTTTGTTCTTCAGGCATGAATAACAACAACCAATCAACCAATTGATAATATATGCATATCTAAATAAAGATAAATAATGAAACCATAAATGAATGTATTAAAAAGTTAATCATCAAAGAGTAATTTTGTTAAATAGGATAATAATGTCAAATATTGTCCTATACTATTAAAACAGTCCTCTGAGGAGAAATTACATTAAAATTTAAAAAGAGACTGTCAATCAACTAAACATGTAATTAAAAAGACTAAAAATAAACACATTCATAATAGTAAATAATGTATAAAGGAAGATATTTTGCAAATTGTTTTTTTTTCAAAATGAAATAACTAAAGTACTTAAAAACCAAACAGAATTCAATTAAAGAGGAAAATAAAATTAAATGAAAAGAATTCCAAAAGAAAAGAGAAGAAATGAAGAAAAATGTTCATGAAACCAACTGTGTCATGAAAATTAAGAATTCAAATAAAGTAGATTAGAATCTACAAAAATTTAAAAGTATTTCAATTAATATATAAAGTAAATATGGGTATTGAACAACCCAAAATCAAAAAAATGAAATAGAGTAAATCATAAATGAATTGTCAAAAAGCTGCTTGGAAAATAGTAGAGGATATTAATTTTCAGCATTATTTATAATGATAATTAGAAAAAAACATTTAGAGAATATTCAAAACCTATGATTCAAAATAATGGCTATTTTCCAAAAAATGCAAACAAAATATTCTGCCAAACTCCTTTTTCCAGACAAAACTTTTCCTGATATCTAAACTAGAAAAAGTCCAAAACTAGAAAAAACTAAAGCAAAGAAACCAAAGTCAAATTTCAAAAAAGAATGTAAATGTCAAAATTTTAAATAAATTTTTGCCAGGAGACTACAGCAATATATGTAGAAAGTAGTTCATTATGACAAGTTGGATATTATTATTGTTTTAATTATTACTAATCATAAAAAGATGATAGCATTTATGTAGTACTTTAAGATCTGTTAAGTACTTTACACATATTATCACATATGATCTGCAGAACCACACTATGAGGTAGGTCCTATTACTATTATCATTATGTTTTTCAAGATGAGGAAACTGAGGCTAAAAGGTATTAAGTGATTTGGCCAGGTATCATTACACAGCTTGCTAGTCTAAAGTGAAATATGAACTAAATCTTCCTAATTCCAAGTCAAATTCTTTTCACTGTGCCACGTAGTTACCTGATTTGTGTCCAGGATACAAACACTTGTTTTCTTTATTTGTACATTTCATTTTTTATATTTTTAATCCTAGTTAAACCTTGAACATTTGCATAAAACTTTCTTCACTGGTAAAGACACCACCATAAATAAATGAGGTACAGTGTTCATTAGAGATTGGAAGAAAACTGCCTCCAGTTTAAAGACAAAGTTTAAATGGTTCCTTCCAGATCCTCTTCAGAAAGACATCCTCAGAGTGAAAGATGAGATGATGGGAAGAAGTTAGCTTGTAGAAGACTTAATGGCTCATCTCTGAATGAGAATTTTCCATCCAAAATTTATTGGGATTGTCTTGGATTGCAGAACCACAGAGAAGTTTGTTAGAATTTACTTCTAAATCCATCTAGCCCTGGAGAGTTTTCTTAGGGAGCCCATTGATGACTTGCAAAGTTACTTTTTTTTAATGGAAATATTTTAGGTTTTTTTTTTGTTTTTTTTTTAAGGAATCGCCTTTATTGACAGTTTTTCTTTTCATTAATTCCCTTGAAATTTTTGACCTTTTGTTCTTCCAGATGAACTTTGTTATTATTTTTTCTGGGTGTATAAAATTATTTCTTGGGAGTTTGATTGATATGGCAATAAATAAGTAGATTAATTTAGGTAGTATTGTCATTTTTTATTATATTCACTTGACCTACCCATGAGCACTTGATATTTTTCCAACTGATTCGATCTGCTTTTATTTGTGTGGAAAGTGCCTAATTCTATTTTAAAGGAGTTGTTTTCTTTAGTGTATTTTTTTTTAATATTTGACCAATTCTATTGTTACAGAGTTGTTTTCTTCAATCAATTATTGCAATTCATTTTCCAAGCTATTGACTTATTTTCCAAAATTCCCTTGTATAATTTTCATTTCTTTTTCTAATTTCCTATTATTCTTACTTGATTTTTAAAATCCCTTTTGAACTCTTTTGTGAGAACTTTTTGAATTGAGACCAAATTTATGGTTACAAAAGTAGACATTTTGCCAGTATTGTCCTTTTCGGAATTTGTGTTTTGCTCTTCCCTGTCACAGTATTTATCCATACTCAGAGCTCTTTTTTTTATTTTTTTAGTCTATTTCATAGCTTTTAAAGGAGAGCCATCCTAGGATACAGGTACCACTGTCCTAAGCTTCTTGTCCTTGGGGCCAGGAGCCTGGTCACTGGCTTTATGTTTTGGAGCTTCAGATCCTAGGGTCTAGCCTACTGTGCTTGGCTAGGCTGTGCCCAGCCTAGTCATGTTTGTTGTTGCCTATGTTCTATGGCTGGAAATTTGCCTCTTTGTTGGGATTAGAAGCCTCACAGATGGCCTGCTATGCACCTGGCCTGCTGAGCCAAGAACCACAGGATCTGGGTTACTTGTCTGTGTTGTGCCTAAGAACTCCTGTTCACTTCCCTGGATACTCCTGGGAACACTGTGCTCCCCTTTTATTCAAGTGCTTTTATCCCAAGCACTTCTAAGTTATCTTAAGCTGGAAATTCATTTCACTCTTGGTTTGTGGGTTCTGTTCCTCTGGACTCCACTTAGAGGTTTACTTTAATATTGTTTCTGAGGGAATATAAGGAGATTTCAGGCAACTTCCTGGCTTCTCTCTGCCATGTTATTAAGTGGGAAGTAAAGCAGTCTTTTTATCTTTACTTTAGGTTATTATTGTATTTCTCTGCCCCACTCACCCAACAATGTCACTCCAGGATGCTTCTCTTGAAAAGATATATAGAATATCTCTCAATTAAAAGTCAGCACCAACTGAACAAGTACCAGGTGCTGTGTTTGGCATTGAAGATACAAATGTAAAGAATGAAACTATCGGGGGCAGCTAGGTGGCACAATGGATAGAGCACCAGCCCTGAAGTCAGGAAGACCTGAGTTCAAATGTGGTCTCAGACATTTAATATGTTCTAGCTATGTGACCTTGGGCAAGTCACTTAACCCCAATTGCCTCAGCAAAAAAGGAAAAAAAAAGAATCAAACTATTTCTCCTTTTACGGAGCTTAAAATTCTAATGGGAGATACAAGTATGCATGTAAGTACATATAGGGTAATTTTAAAGTGAATCCCCAAACCACAAAGTATATTCAAGGTAGTTTTGGGGGAAAAAGTATTAGCAATCAGAAGGCTCATCAAAGATAGAGGTTGTTGTTTGAGTTATGTCTTGATGAATGGAATGGATTTTTTGAATTAAAGATGATGCAGAAATGCTTTCCAGTAATGGAAGGAGCCGATGCAAAGGGCAGTATAAATGAGGTGGAGTGTCTTCTGGAAGATCTTCTTAAAATGAATTATTGATGATTTAAGAAAATTTTACTTCTTTTTTATGTAATTATGGTCAGAGAGTAGAGAGTAATTTAAATCAAATCATTATGCTGTGGTGGGGAAAATGGTACCCCAATTATTTTCCAACATCTTCATTGATTAAGCCCAAAATTACCTGGTGGACTAATCCTTAATCACTACTGAAGGGGAAAAGTAATAAATTGTAAAAGGACATAATATAGAAGATAGTTTTATCTAATATTGTAATAACCACTTTCTGTTCTTGGATAAGAGCCCTTGTGTTTATTTCAGAAAGTTATTCTTTCATAGGTGTAAAATATTTGGTCACTTCCCTTTGCTTCCTGAACACATATATTCTGACAATATAGCCTACTTGCTTTCCAAATACTCTTCTCCCCTGGCTTATCTCCCTCATTCTTTACCCCTCTCTCTCTTGTGAAATCTTTTACTTATCCTAAATTGCCACAGAATGCTATTGATTGGAAATACATTTTAAGCAAGCATGACAAGTTATAAAAAAACAAATCTTTATGTGATGAAGTGGAGGAATGTTGTCTCAAGTTTCCCTTCTCTCTGACCAGGAACCCCAAACCAAGAGTTCCACCCTCCTGCAAGTACCCACATTAGCCGCATCTCTGACCCACTGCTTCTGCACTTACTAGGCGCTGGTTTCTTCTCTCTCAGAACCACAACTCTGTAGCACAGCTGGGTCTGGCATTCCTAATCATCTGACATTCACTCTTCTTCCCAGACTCAAACTTTGACTCCACAAACAGTATGAGAGATGAAAGTCTCTGTGATTCTTGCTGAGGCTCCAGCCACATATAGATAACCCAAAGGGATCCCTACTTGCTGTTTCTAAGGAACTGCCTTAGAGGTGTTTGCACTTCACACAGGTTAATCCCAGCCTGGGATCTTTCTTCAGGAAGAAAGGTTCAAATTTCTTCTATTTGTGGGGGAAATCTGGAGAGCTTGAAATTTACCAACCTACTCCATCATCATCCCAGAATCCATTCCCCTCCCTGACATCATCTTTCAAGAAATTATCAAGGAAAACTGTCCTGATATTTTAGAACCAGAGGATAAAATAGATATTGAAAGAATCCATAGGTTGCCTCATGAAATAAATCCCAAAATAAAAACTCCCTGGAGTAATATAGCCAAATTCCAAAACTTCCAGGTCAAGGAAAAAAATATCACAAGCTTCCAGAAAGAAACAATTCAAGTATAGTGGAGCCACAGTCGTATAACAGAAGATTTAACAGTTTCTACATTTAAGAACCAGAGGGCTTGGAATATGATATTCTGGAGAGCAATGGAGCTAGGATTGCAACCAAGAATCATCTACCCAGAAAAACAGAATATAATCTTTCAGAGGAAAAAATAACAATTCAATGAAATAGAGTATTTTCAAGCATTTGTGATGAAAAGATCAAAGCTGAATTGAAAATTTGACTTTCAAATATAGTACTCTGGAGAAGCATATGGGGGTAATCAGGAAAGTGATATGAGCCTTAATAAAATTTATCTGTTTATATTCCTACTTGGAAAGATGATACTTGGAACTCATTAGAAAATTCTCATTATTATGGCAGTTAGAGGGAATCTATATAGACAAAAGGCATGGATGTAGTTTCCTTCCTTATATTTTTCAATTAGATCTATTTTTTGCTTTTGCTTGATCTGAGATCAGGATTGCTACCTCTCCTTTTTTTTAACCTCAGCTGAAGTTTAATAGATGCTGCTCCAGCCTTTTATCTTCACTTTGTATCACTCTGCTTTAAATGAGTTTCTTGTAAACAGCAAATTGTAGGATTTTGGCTTTTAATCCAGTCTGCTATCCACTTCTCTCTTATGGAAGAGTTCATCCCATTCACATAGTTAAGATGACTAATTCTGTATTTCCTGATATTTTATGTTTTTTTCTTTCTTTCCCCCCCTTTCCCTCCTCCCCAGTATTTTGCTTCTGATCACCACCTCCCTCAATCAGCCTTCCCTCTTTACAACCCTCCCTCTTTCTTATATTTTCCCCTATTTTTCTGTTTTCCCTTCTATTAGCATTTCCCTACCTTTTCCCCTTTCCCCTTTCCCCTCATGCTTTCCTATAAAGTGAGACCGGTTTCTCTCTGAAGCCAAATATGTCTGATATTCTCTCTTTGAGCCAAATCTGATGAGAGTAAGATTCACACAATGTTCATCCCCCTCTTTTTTCCCTCAATTATAATAGGTTTTCTTTGACTCTTCATGAGACGTAATTTTTCTCATTTTACCTCCATTTTCCTCTTTTTCCAGTACAATCCCCTTTCTACCTCTAGTTTCTTTTTCATATTACCATTATAAAATCAAATTATACCTGCACCCTCTAAGTATACTCATAACAGATATAGTTCTCAAGAGTTCTTTCCTTTTTACCTTTTAATCCTTTCCTTGAGATTTGTATTTGGACATCAATTTTTCTTTTGTTCAGCTCCTGTCTTCTCATAAGAAATAAATGAAATTCACCTGTATCATTGAATGTCCATCTTCTTCCCTGAAAGATGATGCTCAATTTAGCTGGATAGTTGATTCTTGACTGCAAACCAAGTTCCTTTATCTTTCAGAATATCAGATTCCAGGCCCTTCAGTTCTTTAAGGTTCTTCTCTTTCTCCATAAAAATTATCTATGGTCAGAGTTCTCTTTCTTTTCTTTGCTTTTTTTTTTTTTGCTTTTTTTTTTAAAGGTTGAGGTCTCCTTTTAGGGCAAAGGGGAGATTGTCCAAGTTTCCTCTATAGGGGAGAGTGACTGCTTGGGTTGGTGCTGGGTGGATGTGGTCAGGTCCCAAGATATTATGGGGTTTAGGGACTCACTATTTGCCTTTTCTATTTGTGCTTTACACCTAAATTGCTAATCTACTCACTTGCAACCAGGACAGAGGAGCCAATACTGCTGTAGATTCCTCCCGATAGGTTCCCCAGTGCTCAGAGCCCACACCACCCTAGGTCTTTGTACTGCCTGCACTAGACTGCCTACCTTCATTCCTGTTTGAAGCAGACCTTTTCTGAAGTTCTTCCCAAATATCTGCTGCTGGAAATTTGTTACACTCCAAATATTTGTGGGTTCTGTCACTCCAAAACCAGTTGAGATATTTGATTTGCTATTAATTTAAGAGACATCTGATTGAGATCAAATAAAGACACATCTCTTCTCTGCCATATTGGCTCCACCCCTCCTCAACATAATATTGAAGTGATTTTGTCATAGATTACAAATAGCCCCTTAATAAATTATTAAAATATCTCCATTCAGCCCTCATCCTCCAGTGCCCTTTTGTAGTATTTGAAACTACTGAGCTCATTTCACTGAAAATTTTTCAACTCCTGGTTAACATTACATTGATTTCCTTTTATTCCTGGAATTTTTTTGCTTTAGTTATCATCTTTTTGTGTTTAACTCCCAAATCTATCTCTATAGTTCTATTCTTTCTTCTAAGATGCACACATATTTTCAACTACCAACTAAGTATATGTTTAGAATACCTATAATAACTTGCAACAAAAATACTCTAAAGTAAACTCATCTTTCCCTACCAAATCAGCTCCTTTCCAATTAAAAACGTGCCCCTTATCAATTCAGTTCAGTAATTCAATGAATATTTATTAAGCATCTATTGCATACAAGTTACTGTCTTCGTGAATTCCATATTTCTATTAATGATATTTCTCACAACTTGCCCTTAGGCTGCTAGGTGTTGCAGTCAATAGAGACAGGAAGACTCAGTTTAAACTTGTTCTCTGGTTCTTACTAACTGAGCAGGCAAGTCACTTAACTGCTCTGCCTCAATTTTCTCATATGAAAATAAGGCTAATATTAGCCCTTCCTCCTATAATTGTGAGGATAATGGATGCATGTATGTATATATGGTCTGAAATAAGATATATATGTATATAGATGTGTGTATAAATATATATATATATATGTATATATATGTATGCCTGCATGTATGTATGTGTGTATGACATAATAACAATAATACAATGGCTATCATGTTGCAAATGCTATATAAATGTTAGCTAGGTAGGTAGGTAGGTAGGTAGGCAGGTAGTAGTAGTAGTAGTAGTAGTAGTAGTAGTAGTAGTAGTAGTGGTGGTGGTGGTGGTGGTGGTGGAAAATGTTGTTAATTAAAAACTAGTATATTTAAAAGTCTGTTCCCTCTGAGAATATCATTCAGAAGTATGTCTACTTTTCACAAATGTAAATTTGACTTCAAGTATCAGATCAAATGCCACATCTATCTGGACCTTTTGATCCAATTTGGTGAAGTCAGAAATACTTTCATCTTCTTATGAATTTCAATCCTGAGGACAGTTTCTGACATGATGTAAATACTTAATAAATGCTTGTTTAGTGAGTCACTAAAAATATGCTTTAAAAGCACCCTGTGAATCCTTTTATTAAGAATCAAATTTCTTTCTACATTGTGCTATACTTATTCATGTTGGATATTGCATTTGTCTGTAAAATCTTATAAAGCAAAATCTGCAAGTTATTATAAATCATATAACTCTTATTACAGTATCTTTTTCTTAAAAAAAAAAGGAAATCTATGATTTCTTCAATTTGTGAAATTTCCTGATAAGTAACATCCCTCTGACAATGCAATGTAGCAACTTTTCTACAACTTATTGTTTCAGAGAATTAGAACTTTATCTGGAATACTGAAAGGTCAAAATAACTTATCAAAGTCATATAGTCAGTACTTGTCAGAGATGAAACTGGAACCCAGTTCTTACTTACTTTGAGGCTAGCACTTCATCCATTATCTTCCAGTGTTTCCTACTTTTGTGTGTATGTGTGTGTGTGTGTGTGTGTGTGTGTAGAAAGAGACAGAAAATAGAGAGAAGTATGCAAAGATACAGAGTCAGAAAGCAATTTGAAGAATATTCTTTGGCTTGAAACACATAAATAAAAGATAAAATTCTATTGCTGAATCTGAAAAATGCATACAATTCCTTTCCACAATAAATCTGGAAATTCAAAAGAATGTGCTTGAAGAGAGGGGGGTGTTAATATGGGGGAAATATTCCAAACTAAATGAATGAGGATGGTTTAGAAAGAGATGTCTCAAACGTTATAAGATTAGAAGGGTAAAAAAGAGTAGTTAATTAAGAGATCTAAGGTATTGAACATGGGAGGGAAAAAATGGTTGGAAAAGCATAGACTTTAAATTGCAGGATAGTTTAGCTACAAAGACAGGAACAAGATGAATATGTCTTCAAAAGTAGTTTGAATATCCCTGAGTGAGATAACTGTGAAATCCAGAGCACTAAGGAAAGCTAAAAATAGTTTGTAAGTAGTAAATATAGCAGCTTCTGCTAAAGAAGGAACTAAAAAAACATTTCTGAGTCAGGTCCATGAAAACGTTTGAGACAGGCTATGAAAGAATATAACTAGACATTAGTATTTTGGACCAAAATGATCGTACAAAGATGCTTTAGAAGTGTTTCTCTAGCTGATGAGTATGGGAGTTATAATAAAGCTAAGGAGACTGGGCTGTGCAAAGCCAACTATTTATTTCTATGTACATGTTTAGCTTCATGAATAGAACAAGATGATTTTGTTGTCCAATGTTCCATTAAGTTTTTCCATCCATATCTCCCTTATCCCAGATTACCCCCAAATGTTTCCATATCAATAAACGGTGCTTAGATTATAAATCCAGAGACTGAAGAAATTGCACAAGTGAGGTAGTCCAGCCTCCTTATTTTATGGTTGAGGAAACAAAATTCTATAGCTCTTTATTAATTTGTCCTAGGTCATATTGGGGTTCAAAATTAAGATCTGTAACTCCCAATTCAGGTCTTCAAGTTCAATGTTTTTATTCACTATTATTGACTTTTAAACCACCAAAAATGATATTCTACAGAGTGGGGAACTATAAAAAATGATCCTACTCCAGCCTCCTCACTTTACCCATGCATAAGTGAGACCCAAAGAGGTAAAGTGATTTGCCATAGTCCACATAAATCATAAAAGGCAGATCTATATGTGGAAATGAGATCCTTTAGATTCTTAAACTAGGCATATTTCTCTTAATATACTGTAACAGAGAAAGACTCCAGATTGTGCAGTGAAAAGATAATACCAATCAGGACAGTGATAGCATGAATGATTAGAGCTATTTACTGTGGTGGGACAGGGAAAAGGAGCCGGTACCAATATTACCACTACTAAGTCTTCTTGGAAGCTGACAGTACTAATTTATCTTACATTGATCCTTTATTTCTTGTCTGGTCTGGATCTCCTGAACCCTAGTCTCAGCTTAGGTCCTTTGTTAGGGGCAATAAAAAGAAATCTGCTGAGAAAGGATTCTGGGAAGATGGTGATCAAAAAATTTCAAGCTCTACAGATTTCCCCCACAAACAGTATAAAATAGCACCTCTTGGTGAATGTAGAGATGTAAAAATTGACAAGAGTTGGAGCAGAACAATGTCCTCTTGGGACAACTGGAGAAGACCAGAAGAAGGATTTCATGATTGGGGTTTTGTTTACAAAGTGTAAACACCTTCAGACTAGCTCTTCTGAAACAGAAAAAAAAAAAAAAACCCAACTCTGGGTTGGGAAGTAACCCCAGACCCAGACCTAGGAATTTTCATCTCTTAAACAGTGTGGGGAGTTTGGCCAGCAAATGAGAGGGAGAAGATTGAGGGAACATATTTTGATGGGATGCCAGGACCAGTTATGTCATTGTGACATGGCCCTGAACAAAAATAAACTAGCACACACCAAGGATGCTGCTGGCTATAGATACTTACAGGGGAGCAGAGTTCTTAGTCTCATCTCCAAGTCAGAAGGGAGAACTCTCAGGTCAAAGACACCATCCCCTATACCCGAGGACTAGAGGAAGTTACAATAACAAGTTGTTATTTTTTTTTCAAAAAATGAGCAGGTAAACCACAGAAATTTATTCTGGGAATATTAAAGTCTGGGGTTCATCTTCAAAGAAGGATTCTGAAACCAAAATAAGCCTTTTCTACCCAAAGAATAATGTTAAATGATCATCATCCCAAAAAATGATTCATAGAAGAACTCAAAATAAACTTTAAGAATAAAATCATAAAATAGGGGGAAGTATATTAAAAAATAAAAACAATCCAAGAAAAAAAGTATGTAATGAAATTCAACCAAGTGGAAAAGAAGCTTCAGAATCTTAAAAAAGAAAATGTCTCCTTAAAAATTAGAATTGGGAGGCAGAGCTAAGATGATGGGGAAAAGTCAGGAATTTATCTGATCTCTCCCTAGTTTGCCTCAGAAACAATGTAAACAGATTCTGCAGTGACAGAACCTGCAAAAATATAGAGTGAAATAATTTTTCAGTTCAAGATAATTTAGAAGAATATCAGAAAAAGTCTGTCTCACTTGAACAAAAGGGAATACAATCCAGCACAAATAGTGTCCAGGAAAGCTAGGTAGAGGCTCTTAGCTATGGTACAGATCATTATCTAATGCCCTTCTATTTTAGTTCAACAGTCCAGGGGAACTACAAATCAGTAGTGGAGCCTCCAGCACCAATGCAGAAAAAAATTCCTAGTCCTACAAACCAGGCAAAAAGATGTGCAGCTAGGTGATATTGTCCCAACACAGTGAGAAAGTTGCCAGCACCTGAGGTCCTAGTGCTCAAATGAGACAAAATAGTAAAATTTTGGGGATGCAGTCAAATCAGCGCTTAGAGGAAATTGTATTTGTATAAATGCTTACATAAATAAAGTAGAGAAAGAAGAAATCAATGAACTGAAAATTCTGAAAATCAAAGGTGAGATTAATAAAACTATTAAACTAATGAATAAAACTAAAGGCTGGTTTTGTAAGGTAGGGAAATAAACAAACCTTTAGTTAATTTGCTTTAAAAAAAAAAAAAGAAAACCAAGTTACCAGTATCAGATATGAAAAAAAGTCAGCACAAATATGTAATTAAAATAATTAGGAACTATTTTGCCTAATTTTATATCAATATATCTGATAATATAAGTGAAATGAATGAATATTTACAAAAATATAAATTTCCCAGATTAACAAAGGAGAAAATAAAATACTTAACCCCATTTTAGAAAAAAAAAATATTAACCAAAATATCAGTGAACTTACCTAAGAAAAAATCTCTAGGGTAGGATGGATTTACAAATGAATACTATCAAACATTTAAACAATAAATAATTATAATACTATATGACTATTTGGAAAATAGGCAAAGAAAAATCCTAACAAGATTTTTTATGACACATATGTGGTGCTGATATTTAAACTAGGAAAAATCAAAATAGAAAAAGGAAATTATAAACCAAGTGCCCAAATGTATATTGATGCAAAATTTTTAAATAAAATATTAGCAAAATGATTATAGCAATTTATCACCAGGATAACCAGGATAATACTATGACCAGGTGGGGCTTATAGCAGAAATGCAGGGCTGGTTCATTATTAGGAAAACTATCAGCATAATAGGCCATATCAATAAGAAAACTAAAAAGAAAACATATGATTATCTAATTAAATGCAGAAAAACACATTTGACAAAATACAGCATCCATTCCTAAATAGAGACTATGGGAATAAATAGAGCATTATTTAAAATAAATATTATCTCTCTAAAATCATCAGCAAGCATTATATGTAATGAGAATAAGTGAGAAATTTTCTCATTATGATCAAGAGTAGGGGCAGCTAGATGGTGCAGTGGATACAGCATCAGCCCTGAAGTCAGGAGGACCTGAGTTCAAATCTGGACTCAGACACTTAACACTTTCTAGCTGTGTGGCCCTGGGCAAAAAAAAAATAAAAAAAAAAAAAAAAAAATGATCAGGAGTAAAACAAGGATATCCATTGTCACCAATACTATTCAGTAAAATGCTAGAAACTTTAACTTTAGCAATAAGAGAAGAAAAAGAAATTGAAGATATTAGAATAGGCAGTGAGGAAACAAAACTATCACTCACTACAGACAATATGATGGTATACACAGAGAATCCTAGAAAATCAACTAAGAACCTTCTTGAAACAATTAGCAACTTCAGCAAAATTGCAGGATAAAACATAACCCCCCATAAATAATTGGTATTTCTATATTTTTACAACAACAATTGAGATACTAATGCATTGTTAATGGAGTTATGAATTGATCCAACCCATTCTGGTGAATAACTTGGAACTATGCCCAAAGGGCAATCACACTGTGCATAACCTTTGATTCAGAAATATTACTCCTAAATCTGTGTCTCAAAGAAATCATAAAAGGGGGAAAGACCCATATGTAGAAAAATATTTATAGCATGTTCATTTTGTGGTGGCAGAAAACTAGAAATTAAAGGGATGCTCATCAATTTGGGAATGATTGGAAAAGTTGTGTCATATGAATGTAATATAAATACCATTGTTCTATAAGAAATGATAAGGAAGCAGATTTCAGAAAAATCTGTAAAGACTTATATGTACTGAAGCTTAGTGAAGTAAAAGAACCAAGAGAATATTGTACACAGTTATAGTTACATATTCAATTATCAGTTTTGATGTATTTAGTTCTTCTCAACAATGCAAGGATAAAAGACAATTCCAAAAGACTATTGATATAAAATACTGTGCACATCTGGGGAAAGAACTATAGAATTAGACTGCATTTTCACTTTTGTTGTTTTTTTTTTCTTTTTCTTTTTCCCTTCTGATCTGATTCTTCTTTTACAACATGACTAATGTGGAAACATATTTAATATGATTATACATGTATAACCTATATCAGATTGCTTGTCATCTTGAAGAGGAGGATAGGAAAGAAGAGAGAGAAAACACATGGAATTCAAAATCTTATATAAATGAATTTTAAAAACTATATTTATATATATAATTGAAAAAGTAAAATAATATAAAAAGAAAATTAAAACCAGGCAAGAGTAAGTCAATAAAGTTATAAAAATACAAAAAATGAAAAATTAGAATATAATATGAAATATAAAGAAAAGAACTGATCTGAAGAACAGATCAAGAAGAGAAAGCAAGAACAATAGGACTGCCTGAAAGCTCTGATTTTTAAAAAAAGCATTTTGATAAAATATTACAAGAAATAATTAAAGAAAATTGTCCTGATGTGTTAAAACAAGAGAAAAAAAGTAGAAACAGACCATGGGTTACCACTTAAAAGGGAGCCTGAGAGGAAAACCTATATCACATCCAAATTCTGAAATCCTCAGGTGAAGGACCAAAATATTGTGAGCAACAGGGGGGAAAATCAAATACACCAGAGCCACTATTAGAATCATGCAATACCTAGCACTGGCTATGTCAAAAGAGTGCATGTTTAGGAACACTACACATCAAAGAGCAAAAGAATGAGGATGTGGCCAAAATATCATACCCACCAAAGTTAAGCATAATCCTGAATAAAAAAAAATTCAATAGTTTGCCATACTTTCAAAATTTTGTTACCAAAAGAGCTGAATTTAATAGAAAATTTGACATACAAGATCCAAAAGAAATCTAAAGTAAATATCAAAGACCAATTACAAGGAACTCAATAAAGACAAACTATCATTATATGTGGAAATGTAAACTGTATATCTAAGATTGTCATTAGTAATTGGATTATTCAAAAGAAAGCCTGAGGTACAGCTGAGTATAATGTGATTTTAAAAAAAAACCAAAGCCATGTGGAACAATGTAAAAAAGTAATTATACAATTATAGAAATAAAGATCAAAGTTGAAAGTACTTGTAAGATAACATTCATTTTTTATGGTGGCTGGAGGATTCATAGGTTGTTAGAAGTACAGATAATTTAGAGATCTGGTTTAGCTCCCTTAATCTACTTGGATACTCAGAGATTTTAGTGACTTGCTCAATGTAAACCACATATGCTAACTAGCAGAGCCAGTATTAAAAAGCATGTTTTCTAATTCTAAATTCAATTTTCTTTCCATTTAAAGCAAATTATTTGGTACATAAAGGATGATAAAAAACTACCATTCAATACCTCACTCATTGTATTCAATTGTTTTTTTTCAGTTATGTCTGACTTTTTGGTATATCATTTAGGGTTTTCTTGGCAAAAAATACTGAAATGGTTTTCTCATTTCCTTCTCCAGCTCATTTTATAGATGAGGAACTGAAGCAAACAGAATTACTCTCAAGGTAACATAGCTGGTGTCTGAGGGCAAATTTCAGTTCATGAAGAGCAGTGTTCCTGATTCCCAGACTGGTACTCTATATAGCATGTCACCTAAGTGACCCCTAGCTGCTCCACTGCACTCATTAAGGAACTTAGAAACCTAGAAAAAACTTCATGCATTGGCATTATCATGCACCTTTATCTCAAAAACCTTCCATGGAACTTTATTGCTAACACCTTTATCTCAAAAACCTTCCATGGAACTTTATTGCTAACAATATAAAACAAAAATGCCTTGGACCATTATTTATGAACTTTCACAGTCTAACTTCAAAGCACCTTTTCAGTCTTTATTATTTCACATTATTCTCCTATATGCCAAATTTAATAAACTAGCTGCTCCTCCATCCTCTCCCCCAAAAAACTTATGTTTGATTATCCCATTGCTATTCATTCATGTAGATCATACAAATTGCCTAGAATGAATGCTAGCATCATTCTGTTTGCCTTAAATTCATTTTGCCATCATCCCTGCTTGTTGAAAGTCTTTCCTTCAAGGAAGGTTCCCCTCACGGGATGTATATAATATAAAATATTTCTTGATTTCTAGCTTCCCACCACATCCTCTCCAGACCAATGTTATCTCTGTACTTCCAAATTTTCCTAAAGCAGGAAAAAGATATTTCCTCTGCTTCTTTCATATTCTACTTATATATGCCAGACTGTTCCCCCTTGAATTAGAAGAACCTTGAATACAGAATCTGTTTAATTTTTAATGATTTATGTTCTTAGTGGCTAGCAAATTGCCTTGTACATAAAATATACTTAATAGTGTTTTTTTTTCCCTTGTTTAATTGAATTGCTAAATTTCATGACATTCATTTGTATGGCTAACACACTTCTTTAATAATGTAACTTACATTTTCCTCTTTTGTTCTCCACAAAAGTTTCTTGCCCAAGCCTTTATCATTTTATACTAAATTGTTATAATATCCTATTTTGTGTCCAATTACCTTCTAAAATATTATGCATATACTACTAATCAAGTCAGTAATCACTTTATTAATCCCTATATGTTAAGTGCTATCACACAACCATCCTGCCATGACTTCATATTCATTAAATCAATTCTGAATTTCAAAGTTTGTCATTCCAGGCCTATATCTCTCTAATCAATCTAATCACCTACTGCTCCACAATACAATTTTCCCAATGCAATTAAATTCATATGTGATAACTCTATTTTTTCCACTTATAATATTTACTCTACTTGCCTCCGTTATCTTTAGTGGTCTATTTAAATAGTCACTTTTTCCATTAATTCTTCTGAAACAATCTTGAACCCATCATAACCTTTCCATCTTTTTCACCTTTAAATTTTGAAATTATGTTTTACTATCTCAGAGTACTCCCAGAGAGTAGGAAACAGGATCATTACATTGTCCATTCTACAAATAGAATAGTTTCCAATAAGATATCATTAATTAATATTTCTTAAGTTGCCCAAATGGTTCTTTGACTCTAAGTGGATTTTTCTTTGCAACCATAGCTTTTAGACCAAGAGTGGAATTTAAAGATCATTTAGTATAATTACTATAAGTAGTTAAAGAACTTTTCCTAGTTCACCCAAGAAACTCTAGGAGTATTTGAAGTCAAGTGCTTTGATTATAAATTAATGAATTCTGTCTACATCATTTTTCAACTCTATATAAAATTGATATTTAATCTTACATTTGAAAACATAGTATTTATTAGCTTCATGGAATCATGGAACAAGAAAAGATTTTAGAGGTCATAGTTTAATATTAATTTTCTTAAATCAGTAAAGATAAATCTGGCAGGTAGTCATTCCCAGGTTGCATGCCAAAGATTCTATATTTTGTAATGATATCATATACTTTGATACCAATCATCACATTAAATTCTTAAGCATTATGCCAACAGAGTTCTGGCAGGTCCTACCAAGTTAGAAAAACTTGCTGTTTTGCTCACCATAAGAATATAGTAATTTTATTGAACTTTTAAAGATCCATATGAATCAAGTGGATGATGAGAAGATGAGCAAGTTCTAGGCATAAATAATGCATTAAAGAATTGCATAACAAAAAGGATGTGAGGAAATATGTATACGTATATTCGATTTGTCAAGTATTTTAACATAATTAACATGTGGATATCCTGCCACCTAGGGAAGAGGTGGGGACTAGGGGGGAAAAATTTGTAACAGAAAGCTATGTAAGGGTTAATGTTGAAGAATTACCCATACATATGTTTTACAAATAAAAAGTTTTAATAATAAAAAAAGAATTGTATAAAAATAAAAAAAAACTTATGGAACATATATAGGGTTACAGATTAGAATTGTGATTTGCCTAAGGTCACCCAGTGAGTGGCTTAATCAAGATTTTAGCTTAGATTTTCTAACAATTTTGCCCCATGTTATGTTATGTTTTTGTTTTATTTTGTTTTTAATTTATTTTTAAATAAGGAAATATAAGGAAATAAGTATTAGCTAGGAAATAGAGCAAATAACATAATCACTAGTATAGTACATATTTAATAAATGTTTATTGACTGAGCAACTGGGGATAGACATGAACAAATCTGTGCTTTATGACAATCAATTTGGCAGGTTGGTGAAGATTCCAGTGGAGAAGAGGACATATGAATGCAGGAGAAAAATTAAGAGACCATTTCAATAATCCAACCCAAACATAATGAATTAGTGTGACATCCATAAAGGAAATGAATACATGCCAGAGATATTCTAAAAATTAAATTGCTTACGTTTCAAACATGGAGAACAGGCTAAATTGGTGGTGCCATGAATAAAAAAAAATGCAATAAGAAAGAAAAAGATCTTAGAAAAGAAGTTAAGAAAAAATGTTTTTTTTTCTGTCAGTTTCTGTTTTTTCTCTTATTACCATATTTTTCTCTGTGTATAATTTCTGTCTTTCTGTCTCTTTTTCTTTGCATGTATGTCTCTCTATTTCCCTTCTGATGGAGAGGGTCTAGAATCATATATGTTTTCTATTATATCAGGAAGTAAAAAAGTGTCTCTTCTTCAAAGCTAAAGACAGCTCTGCTCCTCATTTCAAACACACAGAACCATCATCTTTCTTTTATCCAATTCACAATGACATTTCCCAGGATTCATGAACCTCACCCAAGTAGTTTTAGGAACAGGGTCACAAAAATTTATGATTTTTGTTTGTGTTAAACTTGAACATTAAAAATTCATATTGTTTTATCAAGCTCTGTCTCCAAGGTTATTACATTTACTTTATAGAAAAACTAATTGTTTGGCTTTTGACATATTTTGATTTTATCAATCCTGTGTTTGCATTTTTGTGTCCTAAATCTGACAGTCTCTTCAGAATTTCACTTGTTGTAGGGAGATTCTCCAATTGTCCTAAGAAGTGGATCGTTAAGTGAAGATTACAATGGCTTGAAGAAATCTTGTCATATTTGTGTCTCTCTTAAAAACTTTAGAATTGATTTATGACAGAGTAGACACTGGCACAGGACCGCCCAGCATGGTGGGCCCTTATCAGAGAAGTTCTTGTGCTCTATGAACAAATCAGAATTGAATTAACTCAGAAAAAAACATGAGATACACAAAGTTAGAGAAGCTTCCCCTAATGGTCATAGAGGCTATTTGTGTCCTACCTGGGCCAGAGCATTCTGAGCTCATGATGTCTGACAGCCACAGTAACTTGACTCTAACATAACCATTTTGGTCCTTTTTGAGAACGAAGGACAACAACCACTTATGGGCAAATTGCAAGTAATCTTGCAGATACAAAAGAAAATGAAATGTCTTTAGGAGGAAATAAAGCAAGATGGCAGGGAGCAGGGAGCCAAGATGGCGGAAAGCAGGGAGCCAAGATGGAGGAAAGCAGGGAACCAAGATGGCAGAGAGCAGGGAGCCAAGATGGTAGAAAGCAGGAAGCCAAGATGGCAGAGAGCAGTCATGACTCTCTGTGACCTCCTCTGACCTTTCTCTCAGACCAACAACAGAATTAGCCTCTAAACTGGTTTTGGAGTTAAAGCATCCCCAAATATTTGGAGTACAACACATTGAAGTTACCTATGAAAAACTTCAGAACAGGTTTGTTTCAATCAGGCAGGGGGACAGTCTGCTGAGCCCAGACCACAGCATGGGGAGACTGAGACAAGGAGCTGGGGCCAAGAGTCAGAGTCCTGCAGCTTCCATGAACCTGGGAAACTCCTGTGAGCCTCTTAGGCTACTCTGAACTGCAAGCAGGTGGTTAGACTCATTTGCTATAAAAAGGCACATTGTAAACCATTGAGTCCCAGAAGAATGCTGGACCTAGCTGCCATTACCCAGCACCAGAATTCCATCAGCAGAACTGCCCCAGGCAAATTAAAGCAACTGTTGCTCCTTTACATTGAAAGATATCAAGTCTTTAAAAATGAAGAAAAACACAAAAAGAACCTTCATCATAGACAGCTTTTATGGAGACAGAAAAGAACATACCTCAGATCCTGAGGTTCCTACAGGGAAAGCAATGCCAGAGGAAGCCACAAAGGGAGACATGAGTTGGTCCCCATTTCACAAAGCTTTCCACGAAGATTGCATAAATGATCTTAAAAGAGTTAGAAGAAAAAGGGTGAAAGGAAATGAGATCTTTGCAAAAAGGGATGGGAAAAGCATATAACTCCCTACAAAAGAGATTTGATGAAATGGAAAAAAAGCATATAAAGTCTTACAAAATAGTTATGAAAAAAGATATAAATTGAATGGAGACAAAAAGTCTTTACTTTTTTCTCAGCAGTTCATGGAATCTAGACAAAAATTGACCACGTGTTAGGGCATAAAAACCTCAAAATCAAATGCAGAAAGGCATTAAATGGAAATTAAATAATCTAATCCTGAAGAATGAATGGATGAAACAACAAATCATAAACACAATCAACAACTTTATCCAAGATAATGAAAATAATAAGACAACATACCAAAATTTGTGGGATGCAGCTAAAGTGGTTATAAGGGGAAAATTTATATCTCTACATATTTACTTGTATAAAATAGAGAAAGAGAAGATCGATGAATTGGACTTACAACTAAAAAAGCTAGTAAAAGAACAAATTAAAAATCCTTAATTAAATACCAAATTGGAAATTCTGAAAATAAAAGGGGAGATTAATAAAATTGACAGTAAGAAAATTATTGAATTCATAAATAAAACTAAGAGTTGGTAGAGAAAACCAACAAAATAGATAAACATTTAGGCAATTTGATTAGAAAAAGGAAAGAAAATCAAATTGTTAGTCTCAAAAACAAAAAGGGAGAACTTTCCACTAATGAAGAGGAAATTAGAGGAATAATTAGGAGTTATTTTGCCCAATTATATGACAATAAATTTGATAACCTAAAAATATAGATTGCCCAGGTTAACCGAAGAGGAAAGAAAATATTTAAATAGTTCCATTTTAGAAAAAGAAATAGAACAAGCTATTAATCAACTCCCTAAGAAAAAATCTCCAGGGCTAGATGGATTTACACGTGAATTCTACAAAACTTTTAAAGAAAAAATTAATTCCAATACTATATAAACTATTTGAAAAAATAGGGAAAAAAGGAGTCCTAACAAATTCTTTTTATGACACAGATATGGTGCTGATAGCTAAACCAGATAGGGCGAAAACAGAAAAAGAAAATTATAGACCAATTTTCTTAATGAATATTGAAGCAAAAAATCTTAAAAGTATTAGCAACAAGATTACAGAAAGTCATCCCCAGGATAATGCATTATGACCATATAGTATTTATACCAGGAATATAGATCTGGTTGAATATTAGGAAAACTATTAACATAATCAACTATATCAATAACCAAACTAAGAAAAATCATATGCAGAATAGATGCAGAAAAAGCATTTGATAAAATGCAGTGCCCATTCCTTTTAAAAACACTAGAGAGTATAGGAATAAGTGGACTTTTCCTTAAAATAATCAGTTGCACCTATTTAAAGCCATCAGCAAGCATTATATGTAATGGGGACAAAGAACCATTCCCAATAAGATAAGGAGTGAAATAAGGTTGTGCACTATCACCATTATTATTCCATATTGTATTAGAAATTTTAGCTTTGGCAATAAGAGATAAAAAAGAGATTAAAGGAATTAGAGTAGCTAATGAGGAAACCAAATGATCACTTTGCAGATGATATGATGATATACTTAGAGAACCTTAGAGAATCAACTAAAAAGCTACTAGAAAAAATTCACAACTTCAGCAAAGTTGTAGGATATAAAATAAATCCACAAAAATCATCAGCATTTTTACGTATTACCAACAAAGTCCAGCAGCAAGAGATACAAAAAGAAATTCCATTCAAAATAACTGTTGATAGTATAAAATATTCTGGGAATCAATCTGCCAAGGGAAAGTCAGAAACTATATGAACACAATTACAAAACACTTTCCACACAAATAAAATCAAAACTAATCAAAATCAGACCTAATCATATAGAAAAATATCAAGTGTTCATGGGTAGGCTGAGACAATATAATAAAAATGACAATACTACCTAAATTGATCTACTTACCCCAAGAAATTATTTTACAGACCTAGAAAAAAATGACAAAGTTTATCTGGAAGAAAAAAGGTCAAGAATTTCAAGGAAATTAATGGAAAAATGCCAATGAAGGTGCCCTAGCTGTGCCAGACTTAAAACTATATAAAGCAGCAGCCATCAAAACCATTTGGTACTGGCTAAGAAAAGGAGGGGTTAATCAATGGAATGGAGTCAGGCTCACAGGACAAAATAGTCAATAACTATGGCAATCTAATGGTTCACAAACCCTAAGACCCCAGCTTTTGGGATAAGAACTCACTATTTGATAAAAACTGCTGGGAAAATTGGAAACTAATATGGAAGAAACTAGGCATTGGCCCACACTTAACACCACATTCCAAGATAAGGTCAAAATGGGTTCACAATTTAGGCATAAAGAGTGATATTATAAGCAAATTAGAAATATATGGATAGTTTACCTCTCAGATCTGGGGAGAAGGAAGGAATTTCTGTACAAAGAAGAACTGGAACTCATAATTGAACACCAGATAGATAATTCTGATTATATTATGTTAAACTTTTTTTGTACAAGCAAAACTAATGCAGACAACATCAGAAGGGAAGCAATAAATTGGGAAAAGATTTTTACATTTAAGGGTTCTGATAAAGGCCTCATTTTTATTAAAGCTTTTTATTTATAGAACATATCAGTAATTTTTCAACATTGGCCTTAGCAAAACTTTCTGATCCAAATTTTTCCCTCCTCCCCACCCGTTCCCCTAAATAGCAGGTAATCTAACACATGTTAAGTATGTTAAAATATATGAAAATCCAATATATGTATAAATATTTATACAGTTATCTTTGTAGAACAAGAAAAATCAGATCTAGAAAGAAAAAGAAAAAAAGCTTAGGAAAAAAATCCAAGCAAACATCAATAGAAAGTGTTAAAATGCTATGTTGTAGTCCATACTCAGTTCCCACAGGCCTCTCTCTAAGTGTATATGGCTTTCTTCATCACTGAACAATAGGAACTCATTTGAATTATCTCATTGTTGAAGAGAGCTATATCAATCAAAATTAATCATCATATAGTCTTTTTTTCTTTTTTTAATTTTATTTTATTTGGGGGCAGCTAGGTGGCATGGTGGTTAGAGCACCAGCCCTGAAGTCAAGAGGACCTGAGTTCAAATCTGGTCTCAGACACTTCCTAGCTGTGTGACCCTGGGCAAGTCACTTAACCCCAATTGCCTCAGCAAAAAAAAAAAAAAAAAAAAAAAAAATTTATTTTATTTGCAAAACATATATATGGGTAATTTTTGAACATTAACCCTTACATAGCTTTCTGTTACAGATTTTCCCCCCCAACTCCCCACCCCTCCCCTAGATGGCAGGATACCCATTACGTGTTAATTATGTTAAAATATTTGGCAAATCAAATATATGTACATATTTCCAAACTTATCATTGTTGTGCAAGAATAATATCTACACAGAAGACATATCAGATAAAGGAAATACAATGTAAGCAAACATCAATCAAGAGTATGAGAATGTTATGTTGTGGTCCACATTTTACATCCCTCTCTCTGAGTGTATATGGCTTTCTTCAGTGAACAATTGGAGGTGGTTTGAAACATTTCATTGTTGAAGAGAGCCATGTCCATCAGAATTGATTGTCATATAGTACTGTTGTTGCCGTGTATAATGATCTCCTGGTTCTGCTCATTTCACTCAGCATCAGTTCATGTAAGTCTCTCCAGGCCTCTCTGAAATCATCTTGCCGGTCATTTCTTACAGAACAATAATATTCCATAATATTCATATACCATAATTTATTCAGCCATTCTCCAATTGAAGGGCATCTATTCAATTTCCAGTTTCTAGCCACTACAAAAAGGGCTGCCAAAAACATTCTTGCACATGTGGGGCCCTTTCCTTCCTTTATGATTTCTTTGGGATATAAGCCCAATAGAAATGCTGCTGGGTCAGAGGGTATGCACAGTTTGATAACTTTTTGAGCGTAGCTCCAAATTGTTCTACAGAATGGCTGTATCCGTTGACAGCTCCACCAACAATGCATCAGTGTCCCAGCCCTCCCACATCCCCTCCAACATTCATCATTAACTTTTCCTGTCATTTTAGCCAATCTGACAGGTGTGAAGTAGTACCTCAGGGTTGTCTTGATTTCAATTTCTCTGATCAATAGTGATTTGCAGCACCTTTTCATATGACTATATATAGTTTTAATTTCATCCTCTGAAAATTGTCTGTTCATATCCTTTGACCATTTATTGATTGGAGAATGGCTTGAATTTTTATAAATTTGAGACAATTCTCTATATATTTTAGAGATGAGACCTTTATCAGAACCCTTAAATGTAAAGAGGATTTCCCAATTTATTGCTTCCCTCCTAATCTTGTCTGCATTGATTTTGTTTGTACAAAAATTTTTAACTTAATATAGTCAAAGTTATCTATCTGGTTTTCAATTAAGAGTTCCAGTTCTTCTTTGGACATAAATTTATTCCATCTCCATAGGTCTGAGAGGTAAACTATATTACATTCCTCTAATTTACTTATAGTATCACTCTTTATATCCAGATCATGAACCCATTTAGATCTTATCTTGGTATGTGGTGTTAGATGTGGGTCAAGCCCTAATTTCTTCCCCACTAGTTTCCAGTTTTCCCAGCAGTTTTTGTCAAATAGTGAGTGCTTATCCCAAAAGCTGGGGTCTTTGGGTTTATCAAAGTCTAAATTACTATATTATTGCCTAGTTTGTCTTGTGATTCTATCCTATTCCACTGTTCGACTACTCTATTTCTTAGCCAGTACCAAATGGTTTTGATGACCGCTGCTTTGTAATATAGTTTTAGATCTGGTACAGCAAGTCCCCCATTGTCAGCCTTTTTTTTCATTAATCCCCTTGAAATTCTTGACCTTTTGTTTTTCCAAATGAACTTTGCTACTATATTTTCTAGATCTGTAAGATAATTTCTTGGGAGTTTGATTGGTATGGCACTAAATAAGTTAATTAGTTTGGGTAATATTGTCATTTTTATTATATTTGCTCGGCCTACCCATGAGCATTTTAAGTTTTTCCAATTGACTAGGTCTGATTTGATTTGTCTGGAAAGTGTTTTGTAGTTTAGTTCATATAGTTCCTGACTATCCCTTGGCAGATAAATTCCCAAATATTTTTTACTATCAACAGTTATTTTGAATGGAATTTCTTTTTGTATCTCTTGCTGCTGAATTTTATTGGTAATATATAAAAATGCTGATGATTTATGTGGATTTATTTTGTATCCTGCAACTTTGCTAAAGTTGTGAATTGTTTCTAGTAGTTTTTTAGTTGAGTCTTTAGGGTTCTCTACGTATATCATCATGTCATCTGCAAAGAGTGATAATTTGGTTTCCTCATTACCTACTCTAATTCCTTTAATCTCTTTTTCTTCTCTTACTGCCAAAGCTAACATTTCTAAGACAATATTAAATAATAATGGTGACAGTGGGCAGCCTTGTTTCACTCCTGATCTTATTGGGAATGGTTCTAGTTTGACTCCATTACATATGATGCTTGCTGAAGGTTTTAAGTAGATACTACTAATC
>JAJPUD010003373.1:161896-192827 GCA_023553655.1 Myrmecobius fasciatus | reverse complement strand
GAAAAGCCCATTTATTCCTATACTCTCTAGTGTTTTTAATAGGAATGGGTGTTGGATTTTATCAAAGGCTTTTTCTGCATCTATTGAGATAATCATATGGTTTTTATTAATTTGGTTATTAATATAATTGATTATGCTAATAGTTTTCCTAATATTGAACCAGCCCTGCAATCTTGGTATAAATCCTACTTGATCATGATGTATTATCCTGGGGATGACTTTCTCTAATCTTGTTGCTAAAATCTTATTTAAAATTTTTGCATCAATATTCATTAGGGAAATGGGTCTATAGTTTTCTTTCTCAGTTTTCTCCCTACCTGGTTTAGCTATCAGCACCATATCTGTGGCATAGAAGGAATTTGGTAGTACACCTTCTTTCCCTATTTTTTCAAATAGTTTATATAGTATTGGGATTAATTGTTCTTTGAATGTTTGGTAAAATTCACATGTACATCCATCTGGCCCTGGAGATTTTTTCTTAGGGAGTTGATTAATAGCTTGTTCTATTTTTTTTTCCAAAATAGGGCTATTTAAATAATTTATTTCCTCTTCTGTTAACCTGGGCAATCTATATTTTTGTAGATATTACTACATTTCATTTACATTATCAAATTTATTGGCATAAAGTTGGGCAAAGAAACTCCTAATTATTACTCTAATTTCCTCTTCATTGGAGGAAAGTTCTCCTTTATCATTTTTGAGACTAACAATTTTCCTCTTTCCTTTTTCTAATCAAATTAACTAAAGGCTTATCTATTTTGTTGGTTTTTTCATAAAACCAACTCTTACTTTTATTTATTAATTCAATAGTTTTCTTATTTTCAATTTTATTGATCTCCCCTTTAATTTTGAGAATTTCCAATTTGGTATTTAATTGAGGGTTTTTTAATTTGGTCTTTTTCTAGCTTTTTTAATTGTAAGCCCAGTTCATTGATCTTTTCTTTCTCTGTTTTACGCAAGTAAGCATCTAGAGATATAAAATTACCCCTTATAACCACTTTAGCCATGTCCCACAAATTTTGGTATGTCGTCTCATTGTCATTCTCCTGGATGAAATTTTTGATTGTGTCTATAATTTGCTCTTTCACCCATTCATTCTTCAGGATTAGATTATTTAATTTCCAAACAATTTGTGGTCTATTTTCTCCTGGCCTTATATTACATGTGAGTTTTATTGCATCATGATCTGAGAAGGATGCATTTACTATTTCTGCTTTTCTGCATTTGATTTTGAGATTTTTATGCCCTAACACATGATCAATTTTTGTATAAGTTCCATGAACCCCTGAGAAAAAAGTATACTCCCTTCTATCACCATTCAATTTCCTCCAGAGGTCTATCATACCTAACTTTTCTAGCCTTTTGTTAATCTCCCTAACTTCTTTCTTATTTATTTTGTGATTTGATTTATCTAATTCTGAGAGAGCAAGGTTGAGATCCCCCACTAGTATAGTATTACTGTCTATTTCTCCTTGCATCTCTCTGAACCTTTCGTCTAGGAATTTCCATGCTATACCACTTGGTGCATATATGTTTAGTATTGATACTGCTTCATCATCTATGGTACCCTTTAGGAAGATATAATTTCCTTCCTTATCTCTTTTAATTAGATCTATTTTTGTTTTTACTTGATCCGAGATAAGGATTGTTACCCCTGCCTTTCTTTGTTCACCTGAAGCATAGAAGATTCTGCTCCAGCCCTTTACCTTCACTCTGTATGTATCTCTATGCTTTAGATGTGTTTCTTGTAAACAATATATTGTAGGATTTTCGCTTTTAATCCAGTCCGCTACCCGCTTCTGTTTTATGGGAGAGTTCATCCCATTCACATTCACAGTTAAAATAACTATATCTGTATTCCCTGCCATCTTATTTACCCAGAGTTATGATTTTCTCTTCCCTTTCTCCTCTCTCCCTTCCCCCCTTCCCACTACGTTGTTCTTGATGACCACCTCCCACCAATAATCCTCCTCCCTTTAGAGTCCCTCCCTCCCCTTTATACCTTTCCCCGATTCCTTCTATTAGTTTATCCCTTTCCTTTTCTCCCCTCCCTCCTACCTTCCCACAAGGAGGGTCAGGCCTTTCTTTGAAGCCAAATGTGTCTGATATACTCTCTTAGAGTCCAATCTAATGAGAGTAAGGTTTACACAATACTCATCGCCCTCTCTTCTTTCCCTCAATTATATTAGATCTTCTATGTCTCTTTATGAGATTTTGCCTTATTTTACCTCCTTAATTTTTACTTTATTTTGCCTCCTTTCCCCCCTCCCCCCTTTTTCTTTTTCAGTATGGTATCCCTTCCACCTCTAATTTCTTTTCCATTATTATCAAAGAAAAATCAAATTATACTGCCATTCTTTAAGGATACCTATAGTAGAAATATAGTTCTCAAGAGTTTTCCTTTTTACCTTTTTATGCTTCTCTTGAGTTCTCTATTTGAAGGTCAAATTTTTTGTTCAGATCTGGTCTTTTCATTAGAAATAGGTGAAATTCTCCTGTATCATTGAATGACCATCTTCTTCCCTGGAAGATGATGCTCATTCTAGCTAGATTACTTATTCTTTTCTGTAACCCAAGTTATTTTGCCTTTCGGAATATCTGATTCCAGGCCCTTCGATCCTTTAAAGTGGAAGCTGACAGATCCTGTGTAATTCTAATGACAGTTCCTCGGTATTTGAACTGTTTCTTTCTAGCTGCTTGCAATATCTTTTCCTTGGTGCGATAGTCCTGAAATTTGGCCACGATATTCCTTGGGGTTTTAATTTTGGGGTCTCTTTCTGGAGGTGATCGGTGAATTCTTTCAATGCCAATTTTGCCTTCTGATTCTAAAACATCAGAGCAATTCTCTTTCATGATTTCCTGGAAGATAGCATCCAGGTTCTTTTTTTCATCGTGGCTTTCAGGGAGTCCAATAATCCTTAGATTGTCTCTCCTGGATCTGTTTTCCAAGTCAGTTGTTTTTCCTAGGAGATATTTCATATTTTCTTCTATTTTTTTCATTTTTTTGTTTTTGTTTAACTGATTCTTGAAGTCTTATTGAGTCATTTACTTCTATTTGTTCAATTTTAATTTTTAAAGTATTATTTCCTTCAGTTATCTTTTTTAGCTCCTTTTGTAGCTGGCCAGTTGAATTTTTTGGTTCATTGCATTCTTTTTCCATTTTGCCAGTTTTATTTTTCAGTGAATTGTTGTCTTTTTCCAATTCACCAATTTTGTTTTTCAGTTCACCATTTTTATTTTCCAGTGAGTTGGTGATTTTTTCCAATTCACCAATTTTGTTTTTCAGTGAACTGTTTTCTTTTTCCAATTCACCAGTCCTATTTTCCAGTTTTTGATATTTCTGTTGCACTGATCTCAATTTATTTCCCCATTCTTCTTCTAGCTCTCTTTTGAGATTCTTAATGCAATCTTCCAGGTAAGCCTTCTGAAAGGGAGACCAACTTAAGTCTGCCTTTGTGGCTTCATCTGGGATTGTTTTCATAATGTCAGGATCTGGGGACTGTTCTATTTTTTCTCCGTAAAAGCTTTCTATGGTGAGAGCTCTCTTCTGCTTCTTGCTCATGATTTAAAGTTGGGATATCGGTCACCAGCAAAATATACTGCAACAATTTGTATTTGCCCTGGGGCAGTTTGCCGAGTTGACTTCCGGTCTGAGGCTGGTCAGGCTAGATTCCCACTAGGGCCACGTCTTCAGCTGCTCTAGATCCACCTTTTACCAAAGGCAGATCTGCCAAAGCTCCTGCCCGCAAGCAGAGCAAAGTGGCCCAGGTGTCGCCCAGGGGCTTCCTGGGTGCCTAAAATCTGCCCCTCTATCGCAGCCCTGACTTCTGCCCCGGCTGGAGTCTGACCAGTGGCCGATTTCCCCTGAGGCTAACCTTCTCCGGAGTTCTTTCAAGGTAGATTTTTGATAGAACTGCGTTGTAGTCCAAATGTTTGGCGGAGCCCTCACTCCAAAACCAGTTCGAAGGCTCACTTTGTCTGGGTCTGAGGGAAGGTCCCAGGAGTTCACAGAGAATGCTGTCTGCAGTTTGCCATCTTGGCTCCACCCCCAGTTTGATAGCTTTTTGAGCATAGTTCCAAATTGCTCTCCAGAATGGTTGGATCCCTTCACAGTTCCACCAACAATGTATCAGTGTTCCAGTTTTCCCACATCTATCATTCCCCCTCCATCATTCATCATTATCTTTTCCTGTCATCTTAGCCAATCTGACAGGTGTGTAGTGGTATCTCAGAGTTGTCTTAATTTGCATTTCTCTGATCAATAGTGATTCGGAGCACTTTTTCACATATCTAGAAATAGTTTCAATTTCTTCATCTGAAAACTGTCTGTTCATATCTTTTGACCATTTATCAGTTGAAGAATAGCTTGAATTCTTATAAATTTGAGTTAATTCTCTACATATTTTAGAAATGAGGCCTTTATCAGAGCCTTCCCAGTTTATTGCTTCCCTTCTAATCTTGTCTGCATTAGTTTTGTTTGTACAAAAACTCTTTAACTTGATATAATCAAAATTATCTATTTTGCAACTGATAATGATCTCTAGTTTTTCTTTCTTCACAAATTCCTTTTTCCTCCACATATCTGAGAGGTAAACTATGCTATCTTCTTCTGATTTGTTTATAATATCATTTTTATGTCTAGATCATGAACCCATTTCAACCTTATCTTGCTCTACAGTGTTAGGTATGGGTCAATGCCTAATTTCTGCCATACTAGTTTCCAATTTTCTCAGCAGTTTTTGTAAAATAGTGAGTTCTTATCCCAAAAGCTAGGGTCTTTGGGTTTGTAAAACACTAGATTGCTGTAGTCATTGAATATTTTGTCCTTTGAGTTTCCAATTTTTCTGAAATTATTTGTTTAACCTTGGAAAGAAAAATATTGGTTAGAAAAGGAGTCCTAGAGCAAAACTTGCAAAACTTATGTAGTAATATACTCCTCATTTTGAAATTAAAAGATGGGTGTAGGGGGCCTATCAAATGGAGTATTCATTTAGCCTAAGACAACTAGACCATGCTTTTATTTTAATTTTCAAACAATTATCATTGTTTTATTTGTTTTGTTTTCTTTCCCTTTCTATGAGTGTCATATTTAATTAGGACTTTGGACAACAGGGAAAAAAAGACTGTTGCCCTAAGACTGTGGTTTTTAAAATTAGATTTTAAATGATTTGCTATAAACTCATCAATTTATCAATATAACCAATTAAACATGCTTTCAAATAAAAAAAATGTCTATAGCAATGCTACTATGACCTTTGGCTTATCAACAAAGAAAAAATGAATAAAAGGTGCTTCAAAGTTTAAACAAAATGAAGAGTGAATCTAATAGTTCAGTGAAAGATATAACCTGGGTTGGAGTTGGGAAAGTGAATAAATATGACATGAAAAAAGGGAGGAAACTTCCCCACACATACATAAGCTATGAAACGACTATGGCTATGTGATTGGTTGAAGATGACTCTCATAGAATGTGACAATAGAGTCTTTGAGGAAGAAGTAGCTTTTTAATAGAGAATAATGTCCAGAGAATAATGACCTATATTCAGATGAGAAGACTTCCAGTACTGGATAGAGGATTAGATGCTTACATTTGATTTCATCATTGCCAAATCTAATGGTCTCTTAACAATTTTCATTGATCATGACCTCTTTGTAATCTTTGATACTGCTGATAACTCTCTTCTCTTTGATGCATTCTCTCTAAATTTCAATGATGTTACTTTATCTCAGTTCTCCTTCTTAAAGCATGACCTCTCTTTCTCAATCTCTTTTTTTCTGACTTTTCATCCAGGTCATTCCTACTTAGTAACTCCATAGTCTTTTTCTTGGTCCCTCTTCTCATCTCCCTTTGTAATATTTTGCTCTGTATTCTAAGCAGCTCCCATGGATTCAATTATCATGTCTATGCAGATGATTCTCTCCATTTGTTCACTCCTATCTTTTCTTCTGAGATAGCTCTAATTGCTTATTATGCATCTCTAACTGGATATCGTGTACATATCTTAAATCAAATATATGCAAAACTAAACTATTTTTCTTTCCTTAAAATTGTTTCACGCTTTTAAAAAATATTTTTCTCCTGAATTGTTTTGTTTTTCTGATTATACATGTATATTAATTTTTAATATATATTTAATAAATCATGTTGGGAGAGAAAGATCATAACAAAAGGGAAAACCAAGACATGGGGGGGAAAAAGCAGAAGATAAAGGGGAAAAATAAACATAGCATATGTTGATTTACATTCAATCTCCATAGTTCTCTCTGTAGATGCAAATGGAGTTTTTTAGCCAAAGTTTGTTGGGATTCCTTCGATCACTGAACTGCTGAGAAGAAACAAGTCTTTCATAGTTGATTATGACAAAATCTTGCTGTTACTGTGTACAATGTATTCCTGGTTCTGCTTGTTTCATTCAGGATCAGTTTATATAAATCTGTCTAGACCATTCTAAAATCAGCTTGTTCATCATTTTTATAGAACAATATCATTAATTCATATATCATAACTTATTCAATCATTTCCCAATTGGTGGACATCTACACATTTTCTCATTATTTGTTACCACAAAAAGAGTTGCTATAAACATTTTGGCACATGCAGGCACTTTTGCCTCCTTTATTACTTTTTTTACATACAGATCCCTGAGTGGCACTGTTGGATGAAAGGATATGTACAGTTTTATAGCCCTTTGAACATAGTTCAAAATTGCTCTCTCAAGGTTTGATCATTTCACAACTCCACCAACAATGCATTAGTGTCCCAGTTTTCCCACAAAACCTCCAACATTTATCGTTGTCTTTTTCTGTCATCTTAGTCAATCTGAGAACTCTGAGGTGGGACCTCAGAGTTGTTTTAATTTGCATTTCTCTCATCAATAATGATTTAGATTATTTTTTCACATTACAATAAATGGTTTTAATTTCATCATCTGAAAATTGTCTGTTCATAAACTTTGGCCATTTGTCAATTGGGAAATGACTTGAATTCTTATAAATTTGACACAGTTCTTTATATATTTTAGAAATGAGATCTTTATTAGAAATATTTCCCCATTTTTGTACTTCCTTTTTAATCTTATTTCTGTTGGCTTTGTGCAAAATCTTTTTTAATTTAATATAATCAAAGCTGTTCATTTTGCATTTCATAAAGTTCTCTAGATTTTCTTTGGTCACAAATTTTCCCTTCTCCAAAGATGCAATATGTAAATTATTCTCCACTTTCTTAATTTGCTATGGTATCACCCTTTACACTCAAATCATGTACCTATTTTGAACTTATTTTGGTATGGGGTGTGAGATGCCAAATTTCTGACTTAGTATTTTCCAGTTTCCCCAACAATTTTTGTAAAGTGATTAGTTCTTTTCCAAAAGTTGGAGTTTTGGGGTTTATCAAATATTAGATTGCTATAGTCATTGATTATTGTTTCATGTGTAGCTAACCTGTTCCACTGATCTACCATTTCTATTTCTTGGCCAGCACCAAATAGTTTTGATGACTGCTGCTTTATAATAGAGCTTTAGGTCTGCTTCTACAAGGCTACCATCCTTTGTATTCATTTTTTTCATTAATTTTCTTGATATTCTTGCCCTTTTTGTTCTTCCAGTTCTTTGTTATTATCTTTTTTCAAGCCTTATTAAATATTCTTTGGTAGTTTGGTATGGCCCTGAACAAGTAGATCAATTTATTATATTAGTTTTTCCTATTCATGAGCAAATGATGTTTCTAATTGTTTAGTTCTGACTTTCTGTGAGATGTTTTGTAATTGTGTTCATATTCCTCATGTATTTTTGCACTCTCTCAAGCCAAAATCATATATAAAAACTTCTGTTATTCAAAGTCCTTTATAACCTCCCCCCATCATCTTTTCCAAGTTCTTAGACCTTGTCTTCCTATATACATACTTGACAATCCAGTGGCACTGGCCTCTTCCTTAAACAAGACCTTCCCTCTTCAAACTCTTCACTATATTCCTTCAAGTCTCAGTTAATTCTTTAATACCTAAAAGAAGCCTTCCAAACCTCCCTTTAATGTTTGTTGCCATCACTGTGAATTGCTTCTAATATATACACATATATGTATGTATCTAATTTGTCAAATATCTATTTAATCATGGGTATATGTAATATCAGTGTCATGAGTCATTGTCATCATGGCTTTTGAAAATGTATGTTCCTACACATGCATATAGTACTGAAATTCAATATGTACTCTATGTAGACAGTTTTTTTTTCTTTTATATAATGTCTATCATTTCATTATATGAGAAGAAATAATGAAGGAGAATGTTACTTTTTTTGTAAAAATGCCTTCTTAAGTTCATTTTATTGCCGTTTTCTTTTAATTTGGAGGTTACTATATTGATAGAAAGAATGTTTCCTCTACCCCCATTTCTGCTAATAAATTCACTGACTTCTTTTAATTACCAACTAAGTCCCCACTTGCTGCAGGAAGCCCTTCCCAACCCATCTTATTTATATTGAATTCCCTCTCTTATTTCTTTGTTTATCATATCTATATTAACACGCACACACATACACACACAGAGACAGACAGACAGACGGACAGGCAGAGGAGAGAGAGAGCTTATTTTTACAAATTTATTTCTTTGTTGTCTCTTCTAATAGGTTGCAAACTCCTTAATGGAAGAAACTGTTTCTTGCCTCTTTTTCCCTTTTATCTCCAGCATATAAAACAGTGCCTGACACAATTTGTTGCTGTTCAATTTTGTCAGTTATATCCTATTCTTTGAAACCTCATTTAGTGTTCTCTTGACAAGGAAACTGAATTGGTTTGCCATTTCTGTCTCTATTTCATTTTAATGATGAAGAAATTGAAAAAAAAAGAGTAAATTGCCAGGGTCATTTATAATTATTGCCTGAGAATGGATTTGAATTTAGGTCTATGATTAGGAGTGGAGCTCTGTCCACTGAACTATTTAGCTGCTTCTCCTGGCACAAAATAAGTGCTTAATAAATGTTATTCATTAAATTAATTAACTAATTAATTTAATTAAATAAAATTAAATGAGTGAGAGATATAATGTCACAAGGTTTTAGTAGGACATTTTGCAAAATCTCTATTGGTAGTAAATGTGCACAATATGGAAAGATATAATTGAATAGTACAATAAGCTAAGTCTGGAACTGATTAAATGACTATATCCAGGAAGCATTATTTATTAGATCAAGGTAAATCTGGAGAGGCCTTCAATAAATCATCCTAGAAATTTTGCCTTTGCTCTGTTCTGTTTGCCATTCTTATAGGGAACATTTTTTCAAATTTATGGGTATCATGAAGCAACAAAAGATGGACAATATGATGGACAACATTGTAGGGTTCTGTAAAGATATTGACAAGCTATAATGATGGGTTCAAAACAGGCTAAAATACAATGATCATAAATTTAAAATTGTGTGGTTCAGTTAAAAAATTAACTTACAAGTGGATAATGAAAAGGATATTAGTCATCAACAGTTTCTAAAGAAAAGCCTTCAAGGTCTATATAACCCAACAATATGAAATGGCTGCCAAAAATGAATTAAATTGACCTTAATTCATTAAAAGAACCCATTTCTAGACAAAAGGATTTGATGCTCTCATTAGCTTTTTTTCCTTGATCAAGTAAATCTGAAAACTTATACTTAATTCTGGACATATTTTTAAGAAGGACCTTGATATATGTGAACATGCTCAAAGTAGAGCAACTAGTATTATGAAAGAATTAGCAGTTAAACCAAATGAATCTTAGTTGAAGAATTTTGAAATGTTTCACCTAAAGAAGAAAAGTTCTAGTGACCAACTTGATAGTTTTCCTCACATATTAAAAGAACATATAGAATCAGAAGGCAGAAGGGGAATGCTAAACAGTACTATTGAAAAGAGAAATAGTCTCTTTTGAAAAGTAGTGAGTTCATCTTCCCTAGTGGCTGTTTCAAGTTGAAGAAGTTGTAGAGGGAATTTCTGAAACATACATATTCAATGGCATGGTTCTGACTAATCTTACAGCTCTGTGATTTCAATGCAAAAATTGTGACTTATTTTATTTTGATCATCTTTAAAGTCTATCAGGGTCCTTGACATAGTAGGCACTTAATATATTTGTTGAATTAAAAGTAAATTATTGGGGCAGCCAGGTGGCGCAGTAGATAGAGCACCAGCCCTGAAGTCAGGAGGACCTGAGTTCAAATGTGGTCTCAGACACTTAACATTCCCTAGCTGTGTGACCCTAGGCAAGTCACTTAACCCCAATTGCCTCAGCAAAAAAAAAAAAAAAAAAAAAAAGCTAAAAGTAAATTATTAATGCCTGGCTTAATGGTGAATCCTCTTTCAGGAAAAGCACTTGGACAAAAGCAAGAAATGAATCAACTTGGAAGAATCATTCCATTTCTGAGCTTTCTAGTCCTGTGACTGCAATTGTTTATGAGAAATTCAACATTACAGCTTTTCTGCTGCCTGTTCAGCAAGTTTGGTGATACAGATGAGATAAAAGCTCCTTTGGCAGAAAGAAAAATGTTCTTGCTATCTTTACAACATTTGTTTCCCAACAGGGCACTTTGGTAAGATGTTGGTTGTATTATTTCATAAGATAAAATATTTTTAAAGATGTTTACCTAAAATGACATCAGCATGCAAGCAGTTAGGAATCTCAAAAAGGGGAGTGTTATAACATATTGTGGAAAAAGCTTACCATTATAACTATCTCAAAAAAAATGAATTCATTATGCTGTGAAACCTCTGGTAATTGATATCAGCTTTCGAGTGTTCTATATTAGGAATCTCAAATACAAATTAATTAGATCACTCCCCAGGTTTCATTCTACAAGCATTTATTAAGCATGTGTTATGTTCAAAGTGCTAACATGTATCATATCAATCAATCAATAAGCAATCATTTATTAAGTTTTTCCTATGGCAAACATCAATCATTAACAAAGACATTTCAAGACACAAAGAACAGAAAGGTTGATTGTATAAGAAATTAAGACTTTTTCAATACAGGGTTTTTAAAAATTAATATCTGTTAAACAAAGTAGCAAAATAATTTTTTGTGTCACCTTCTATACTTTATTTTTCTTCTGTGCATTTTAAGCATTATATTAATGGTCTCTTAAAAATTTATAATAGCTTTTTTATTTTTCAAAATATATGCAAAAATAGTTTTCAACATTCATCTCCTCTCTTCCCTAGACAGCAAGCAATCTAATAGGTTAAACATATGCAATTCCTCTAAATATTCCTCCACATTTATCATGCTGCACAAGAAAAATTAAATTGAAAGGTAGGAAAATTAAAAAGAAAAAAACAAGCAAACAAACAACAACAATAACAACAAAAGTGAAAATACCATGTTGTGATCCACATTCAGTCTCCATAATCCTCTCTTTGGATGTGGATGGCTCTTTCCATCTCAAATCTATTGGAATTACCTTGAATCACTCATTGTTGAAAAGAGCCAAGTCCATCTGAATTGATCAGCATATCATATTGTTGCTGTACTCACTTCATTTAGCATCAGATCATGTCAGTCTTTCCAAACTTTTCTGAAGTCAGCCTGCTCATCACTTTTAGACAAAAATAATATTCCATTACGTTCATATACTATAACTTATTCAGCCATTCCCCAACTGATGGTATATACTCGTTTTCCAGGTTCTCATAATGGCAAAAAGGGCTATTATAAACATATTTGTACATGTGGGTTCTTTCCCCTTTTTATATGATTTTTTAAAAAATCCATACCCAGTAGAACTATTGCTGGATCAAAGAGTATGAATAGTTTTATAGCTCTTTGGGCATAGTTCCAAATTAGTTTCCTGAATGGCTCATCATTTCACAAGTCCACCAAGAATACACTAGTGACATTAGTTTTCCCACATCCCCTCCAATATTTATCATTATATTTTCCTGTCATCAGTCAATCTGAGAGATGTGAAGTGGTACCTCAGAGTTGTCTTAATTTGCATTTCTCTAATCAATAGTGATTTAGAACATTTTTTCACATGGTTAGAAATGGCTTTAATTTCTTTTTGTTCATATCCTTTGACCATTTTTGATGGGTTTTTTGAATGTTATTATATAAAGCACTACACACACACACACACACATAGACACACACATGCATATATATATAAAACACTATAAGTAACCTCTCTTGCTATATGTATAGTCAAGCCAAAAAAAATTATGTTGGTACTGTCTGAGAACATATGTATCATCCTGCACCATTACTCCCCAACATTTTATCCCAGTGACAGGAAACAATTACATTTAATTGTTACTTTGGTTACTTGGTCATAATTCTGAAGTTTTTCCAAAAATGTTTGTCATGATATTACATTTTGATAAATGCATGAATTATTTTCCTGGTTCTTATTTTAATCTGCAACAATTAAAGTCTATATATTTCTCTTAAATTGTCCCATTCATTTTTCTTATATTCTTTCAATTCTATTGTGCTTAAATGCCATAGTTTATTGAGCTAAATCCACTTTGTTTCCAATTCTTTGCTACCACAAAAAATATTGCTATAAACATGTTTTGCACATGGCTCCTGTTTTGTTCTTGAGTTCTCTGTGTAGTGTGCCTAAAAGTCAGATTTCTATATTAAAGGTTCTATTCAATTTAGTGATTTGGAGAGAGGAAGGGCAATCATTCAGAATCATTATCCAGACTATCCATATTCATTTCCCCCTTAATCTCAAGACTTTCCATATCCCTCCAACAGCTTTCTCATCCTAGAAATGTCTCTACTTTTCCTTCTTTCCTCTGATTGATGAATATCTGGCTCAACTATCTTTTAAAGATTTTCCAAGGCTGTCCATATTCATTTTATTTCCCAATCCATCCTAATCTTACCCATTTCCTTTTTAAGCTATTTTATCTTCTCACATGCCTGGTCCTTTTTTTATTCTCTTTTATTTGTTGTTTTCCACCCTCCCCCTATAGAATATAAGGCCCTTGAGAATAGGAACTGTCTTTTTTCCCTAGCTATATTTCTATTTCTAGCAATTAGAATAGTTTTCTACATACATGCTTCCTTCTTTCCTTCCTTCCTTCCTTCCTTCTTTCCTTTCCTCCTTCTTCCTTCCTTCTTTCCTTCCTATCATCTTTTTCTTCCTAAAAATCTTCCAAAAAATATCTGATTTCCTCTTTTGTCATCTTTGTCAATCTTATAATTGTGAAGCAACATTTCCAAGTTGTTCTAACCTTCATTTCTTTTATTAGCAATTTGCAACATTTTATATGGTTGTTTAAGACATTTTTATTTGAAAAAAAGTGAATTTTTGTTCTAATATGTTTATAGTACTCAATGTATTTTCAGGATTAAAGCTTTACCAGAGAAATTTGAAGGAAAGATTATCTCCAATTGTATTATTTTTGTCTTTATTTCATCCATGTGGATGATATTTTTGTTTCCAACTTTATGTAATTGAAATTGCTCATTTTGTCTTTTGTGATAATCTCTCTCTCTTATTTGAGGAATAATTTTCCCCCTACTCATAGTTGGGAATGATGTCCCCTTTATTTTTCCTCTAAATCATTTGCAATATGAACTTTAATATTTAGGTCATGTATCTATGTAGTTTATCAGGCTTATAGTGAAAGATGTTGCTATAAACTGAAGTTCTGCCAGCTTGCTTTTTCATTTTCCCAGCAGTTTTCTGTTGAAAGACATCATTATGCAAGTTGTTCATGTCCTTGAATTTTTCAAATGCTACATTATTATGTTCAGTTGATTATATATTTTGCTTGCCCAAACTATTCCTTTGAATAACTTTTCTATTTTTTAACCAGTAACAAATTGCTTTGATGATTACAACTTTACAGTAGAGTTTGAAATTTCTTTCAATTCTAAGGAACCTTCATTCTTATATTTTTCCCATTATTTCCCAAAGATTTGTTATCTTTCATCCCTCTAATTGAATTTTGCTAATAAGTTGCATAGTTTTATAAAATAACCCCAATTAGTTTTATTGAGGTGGCATTAAATCTATAAATAAATTTATATATCACGATTTTATTATATTTGCATTATCCAATCATAAAAATAAATCTCTCCAGTTATTTATCTCTATTTTTTCAAAAAGTGTTTTGTATTTGGAGTCATGTATAAGATTCAGGTATAAGATCGCATGAATTTGGAACTATGCCCAAAGGGTTATAAAACTGTGCATATCCTTTGTTTCAGCAGTATCACTATTCAGTCTATATCCCAAAGAGATCAAAAAGGAGGGAAAAGGACCCACAAGTGCAAAAAAATATGTTTGTAGCAACTCTTTGTGTAGCAGTATGGAACTGGAAATTGAGTGGATGCCCATCTTTTGGAAAATGACTGAATAAGTAATGGTATATAAATTTAATGGAATATTATTGTTCTATAAGAAATAATGAGCAGGCTGATTTCATAAATGTCTGCAAAAACTTTTATGAACTGATACTGAATGAAGTGAACAGAAACAAGAGAATATTGTATATAGTAACAAGATTATGTGATGGTCAACTGTGATGGACTTGGCTCTTTTCATAATGCAGTGATTTAAAACAATTGCTGTAGATGAGTTAGAAAATGCTATCTGTATTCAGAGAAAGAACTATGAAGACTGAATATGGATTGAAGCATAATATTTTCACCATTTTTGTTTGTTTTTCTTTCTCATATTTTTTCTCTTTTGATCTGATTTCTCTTGCACAACATGACAAATATGGAATTTGTTATATCTATAATGTCATATTATAATATAATATATGTTCATATACGTTCAAATGTAGGAATATATTTCAAAAGAATTGCACATATCAAACCTATTATTAGATTATTTGCTGTCTTAGGGAGTGGCTAGGTAAGGAAGGGAGGGAAGAAATTTGTAACAAAGTCTTACAAAAATGAATATTGAAAACTATCTCTACATGTATTTGAAAAAAAGAAAATACTATTGAAATTTTTTAAAGATCTGAATGTTTCATTGTATCTTGATTTTCATATAATTCATGCATTTTGTACCTATTTTGAATCAGATTTCCAGATTTCTTTTTCTATCCTTTCTTTTTGCTGTTTTTTAAGAAGTATACAGAAAAGTTGACCATTTAGAGGATTTATTTTATATCTTGCTACTTTTTTGAAGTTAATAATTATTTTAAATAATTTCACTTGATTACCTAGGTAAACCATAGCATCCGCAAATAACTATAATTGTTTACTTTTTGCTTTTATTTATTACCTCAATTTATTTCTTTTATCATTGGTATAATTTACATTTTTAGAACTATATTAAATAACAGTTATAGCAATCTCTGTCTTCCTTTATCTTGAGATCTTATTAGAAAGGCAGCTCATGTTTATCTATTACAGATAATGGTGATTCAATAGATCTAATTTTCCACATTAGGAAAAGCTCTTTTTATTACTATGATTTCTAAGGGTTTCATTATCTTTAATACAAATAAGTACAGTATTTTGTCTAAAGATTTCTTCAGATACCATGAGATGTCCACCTTCAACTTTTATTTTAATGATTGTATATTCTTCTGATGTACCTCAGCTATAAAAAGAGGGGTTATCTCCATTCTTCCTCATTTCTTTCTGAGTTTATTCCTGTATGCCTTCCTTTTCTTTTTTTTCATAAGTAAAACAAAACCACTCAGACAATAAGGTTCTCTTTGTTTGATCCCTTTTTGACAAGAAGAAAGCAAGATTTTTAAAGAAGCAATATTCTTTACTGTCAATTAAAAGGAAAATATGAACTGCATTTACTTCCTTTCTAATTGCTCAGATATATTTTGGTTTCCTTTCTATCTTTCTCTTAAATACATTGATTCAGAATTTCTCCTCAATTCTGGTTTTCCCTACCATAATCTTTCAAATATCATTGATCATGGTTCAGCAATCACATGTGCCAGCTCTGTGATTGTTCTAGGCTGTAGTTCACCTAGGTCAAGTGGCAGGCACTCAATCAAGTAAATGAACTAGAGACCTTTTTTACTATGTCCTACTAAACTTTGAGATCAATATTGCCACTTTTACTTTGACCTTTCTAATGCAAAAGATCATTCCCCATGGCAGAGATGCAAAAAAAAAATAAAAACAAAATAAACAATTCTGCCATCTCTCCATTATTCAGTATCACTATGATCACTAATTCTGTTTTATGAGCCCTCTTTTCCCCTATATTTAGGTAAAATACTCTTTTTACTACCTTCTCTCATCAGACAGAGTTCATTTTTAAGTTTAGCATTCTTTACATTATTCATACAGTACTATGCTGGGCTTTTACTATTCATTCCTTATTTTTGTCTCCATCTTTTGTACACTTTAAAATATCTAAGCTGGGTAGGGAGTCCCTTGGGCATTTTCATTGTTTCCTTTAGACAATTCCTACTTTCTTTTCATTGAAATTATTTTTCTTTGAGTCATATGAATTCTTCCTTTGTTTTGTTTTAAGATTATTTGTTTTTATTTTGAACTTATTTTCACATATAAAGTAAAACAAGAGAGAGAGACAGAGAATTGTACGTGCAGAAATAAACTTGTTTCTGCTTCTTCTGCAGCTTACTTCTTTCTCTAATACAATAGTCAATATTTTATTTTCAAAGTTATTCTTCTTTGTAGGTTTTACCTACCATTTTTTTCTGTTCTCTTCTGTATAGTTTTCTAATGTTTTGATGATCCGCTTTTCTTCTTTTTTGCCATTTTGGTAACAATATTCTATCCTCCACTCCAATTTCCTCTCTAAAAGTGTGAGAAAGAAAAACAAAGCCTTTGTCCCAAATATGAATAGGTAGGTAAAACAAATCCTAGTATTAAAGATGTCTGAAAATTCTCATTATGCACCTTGAGTTATTCCCCTCACTGAATGTCAGGAGTATGATTCATTTTGCTCCATTACCTTAAGAGAAGACCTCAATCTTTTGGCTCAAAGAGAGGATATCAGACATATTTAGTTTTAAAGAAAAGCTTGTCTCACCCTATAGGGAAGTAGGAGTGGGAAGGAGAAAGGGGAAAGAAAAGGGGAATACTAATAGGAGAGAGAACAGAAATAGTAAGGGGAAGGTATAAGAAAGAGGGAAAAACTATAAAGGAGGAAGGCTGTTTGAGGGAGGGAGTGATCAGAAGCTACTGGGGAGGAGGGAAAAGGGGAAAGGAAAAAGAAAAGTATAACTGGGGGGAAACAAGATGGCAGGAAATACAGAATTACTAATTTTAATTGTGAATGTAAATGGGATGAACTTTCCCATAAAACAGAAGCAGAGAGCAGATTGGATTAAAAGCCAGAATCCTACAATTTGTTGTTTACAAGAAACACATTTAAAACAGAGTGATACATCCAGAGTAAAGGTAAAAGGCTGTAGCAGAATCTATTATGCGTCAGGTGAAATAAAAAAAAAAATCAGGCATTGCAATCCTGATCTTACATCAAGCAAAAGCAAAACTAGATCTAATTAAAAGAAATAAGGAAGGAAACTATATCTTGCTAAAGGGTACCATAGATAATGAAGTAGTATCAATACTAAACATATATTCATCAAGTGGTTTAGCATCCAAATTCATAAAGGAAAAGTTAAGAGAGCTGCAAGAAGAAATAGACAGCAAAACTATAATAGTAGGGGATCTCAACCTTGTTATATCAAAATTAGATAAATCAAACCACAAAATAAATGAGAAAAAAATTAAGGAGGTAAAAAGAATTTTAGAAAAGTTATATATGATAGACCTTTGAAGAAAACTGAATGGGAACAGAAAGTAACATACATTTTTCTTAGCAGTACATGGAATCTACACAAAAATCACCATGTATTAGGACATAAAAACTTCAAAATCAAATGCAGAAAGGCAGATCATGATGCAAAAAAAATTACATGAAATAAAGAGCCAAGGGAAAACAGACCAAAAATTAATTAGAGACAATAGTCTAAGCCTAAAGAAGGAGTGAGTGAAACAAAAAATCATAGACACAATAGATAATTTCATTCAAGAGAATGACAATAATGAGACAACATACCAAAATTAATACAGCCAAATTTGTTTTTAGGGGAAGTTTTATATCTCTAGATACTTATATGCATACAATAGAAAAAAAAGAAAATCAATGTATTGGGCATGCAACTAGAAAAGCTAAAAAAAAAGAACAAAGCAAAAACCCTCATTTAAATACTAAATTTGAAATTCTGAAAATAAAAGGGGAGATTAATAAAATTGAAAGTAAGAAAACTATTGAACTAATACACAAAACTAAGAGCCGGTTTTATGAAAAAACCAACAAAATAGCTAAACCTTTAGGTAATTTGATTAGAAAAAGGAAAGAAGAAAATCAAATTTCTGCATCAAAAAATGAAAAGGGTGAACTTTCCACCAATGAAGAGGAAATTAGAGAATTAAATTAGGAGATATTTTTGCCTTTTAAAGTATTCCTAAGGGAAATGCTATGTTTATTTTAAGGCATGGATGGTATTTACAAAATCAAATTTCTGATTTTCAGAAATATTTATTCAGGGCAGAACTCTTCAATTATTAATTCTAGTTCTAAGAATAAGGAATGAATTATCATGAGAGTACTTTGAGAAGCCACCTTGGATGTCCGGACATTAGTTCCTATGAGGAAGAATCAAAGATCCCAGGATACATATTGTGTGGGCAAAAGAAAATGAAAGAGTCAACTGTCAAGAGAAGGAGTAAGCATAGAGAAGAAAAGCTCACATGGAATGTCATGTTATACTATTATTTTGTAGCTTTTTTATTTTAACTATTTTTTTGGTTTAAAATGTGGAAAGTTCAATTATTTCAATCTTATAAGGAGGGTAAGTGTTGTCAGCACCTTCTAAATTTGGAACTGTAGGGCAAAATCCTAACTGTTCTGCCCTTGTTATGATTCTGATTCAGGGGAAAATTCAGGGGAAAATAAGTTGCATAGGTCTCCTATGTAAAAAATGCTTATCACTGCATGGTGGCTTTCAATGAAATAGGATTAAATCCCTTATTAAAGGGTTTCTTTTAGTGGTTTTCTTCCTTTTCATATGTTTTCCTGTGATAGGACAAGTAAAGGCAAATGAATTTCAAATAATGTTTTCTTGGTTTTGAGGCAACCAAAATCAACTTATTTTTCCCCTGGTGGTTAGAATCTCTGTCTCTCTGTCTATATGTCTCTCTGAATTTCTCTGTCTGTCTCTCTGTCTCTGTTTCTCTGTATCTGTGTGTGTGTTTGTGTGTGTATGTGTGTGTGTAGCTATGTATCTGTATATATGTATGTATATTGGCATTCTCTACACAGCTGTGTTAAAGTTAAATAACTTTAGCATTTAGGATTTGAATCTGTTCCCAGAAGGTTTCTGGAAGGGAGAGTGATTACACAATTTCTTTCTAATGGCAAGTTTACTTAGAGAAATGGAATGCTATGTTTGTAGTTATTTTCTTTGCTCCTCTCCTGACAGAAGATGACGTTTATTCATTGAATGATTCAAGAAGTCCCTTGTTGCCAGTGTCTGTCAAGAAACTGTTTTCTTTAGCTGTAGATTCAAGTTCCATTTTGAAGGGCTCAGGTTTTATTTCCTTACTAAACTGCAGAAATGTAGTACATGTTTCAAGTCAATGTAACCCAAGAATGATTGCATAAAATGTCCCCAAGGTGTCAGGAAGCCAAATAGTGTGGAAGCCTCTTCTTGGACATAACTCTTAAAGTTGTAAAAATTCTACTTCAGTATGGAATTCTATGTGGGCATCCATGTATAATGGATAAGGGAATAGCTTGGAGTAAGGAAAAGCTCAGTTTGAATTCTATTTCTGATTCCTGTTGACTGTGTAGTCACTTAACCTCTCAGAACCCCAAAGCAATACTTTAAGACTGAAAGTTGTAAATAAGTTGTTACCAATAGAGGGATTTTCCTCACTAGGAGTTCCTTTTGCCAATGAAATCACAAATTCAGACAACTCCTCCCACTGTCCCAAAAAAGACCAGATGTTTAAAGTCTCTTCCAATGCGAAGACAATATGGTTCCATGAAAAGCAGGTGATAATTAAAGAGCTATTTAACAATGTTTCAGATGATTTCTTAGCTGTTTTCCTTGCTTCTTAATATCTTTGAATATATACATACATATATCTACATATATAATATATATATACACATTATTATTCATAGGTATGCATATATGTGTGCATATCTATGTGTATGAGTAAAATACAGTCCCTTCTCCAACTTCACCCTCACTTCTCTGGAATTCTTTTGTAGAATCTGCTTGGCTACAAATTTTCAACTTCCATGTATTAAATTATTTGGATGAATTAATTAAATTCATTCTCATAACCTACAGAATTTAATCACTAGAAACCAATTATGGAATACTGCTTTACAAATGAAGAATCTGAGATATTTCATTCATATTCACACAATTAATTCCAGGGTTGGGACTTAGACCCGCCCACTTTTCCTAGCCAAATATAGCATTATGTCATACTGTTTTCCAATTTACTTTAATAACCTCATTTTATAAATGGTGAAATTAATACCTATGAAAGAACTTTATTTTTTCCCTGAAAATAATATTATCCCCATTTTTCAGATAAAGAAATTGAATCTCAGTTACTTGTTCATAGTTTTATATTAAGTTATGGTGATAAGACCAAGTTTTTGACTCCTCAGTGCTTTTCCCCCTACACCAAATTTGCATTCCAATGGAAGGAATAATTCATGTGTTGTTGCCCTCCTTCACTGTGTTGCCTAGGAGGAAATGGCCCCTATGTAACCCTATACCAATGATCCCCATTTAAGGAACTCAAGATCTGCGATTGACATACATAGATTAAGATTAGGCAAGATATAGACTCTTATTCTGTCTAATGGAAAGAGAAAAAATTCAATACAGAAATTTCTTCAGCTACAGCACCCAGTGTCTTTAAACATATTCTTTTTTATTGCATTAGATACCTGCTAGAAGCAGAAGCTGAATGCAGTTTCTAACACAGATGGTTGAGAAGGAAGCTTGTCTCTGGAGCATTATATGTGATGTCTAGCACACTTGCCTGTCAGCATTCTTCTGGCAGACAATATATGGCAAAAGATTTTCAAACACAAAATTTTAATGGGGTTCACTTGGAACAGGCAGCAAGGGAATTGGGGCAAAATTTCCTCAAGTCCAATGATGTAAAAAGCATCTGTTCCTATCTCTAAGGATTTACTATAATCAAACATGCTCCTTCCTTCCCCCCTTTATTCAAGTAACAATTTCAAAGCCTTTATAGGGCAGTATAAATATCTACATTCTATTCCAATCTCCACCTTACACCAGCCTCATCCCCCAATTAGAATAAGATATAGGATCATCATGTCAAGTCAATGAGCCTTTTTAAGCACTTACTCTGTTTCAGGCACTGTGTTAAGTAAACACTGGGATACAAAGGCAAGTGGAAAGACAGAAAACATATTCTTGTAGGGAAAAGTAACATACAAAAGGAATACGCAAAAGTGATAGGGAAGAATGAAGCTATGCAGGAGCTTTGTAGAGAAAGTGCCCAGGGGATAGTCAAGAGTGCATCCTGGAGAAGAGTGAAAGTCTTGAAATTTCAGAATTGGAAGGGACCTCAGAGATATTCTAGTGAGGATCAGATGGACTTAAAAAACCTGATTAAGTCCTATAACAATCAATCCTTCTGTCACTTCACTTATCTGAGAATCAGTGTCTTCATCTGTAAGTGAGGGGACTAATTGCATTGACCTAATTCACATGGTAGTTATGAGAAACGCACTTTCTTTTAAATTTCAATAATGTCTTTTTTTTCTTTACATCCCAGTCATTTCTGGATAGTCTCATCCTCCCCATGGATGTCTTTTGGTTTTGGAATTGGCTCTTTCTATTTCTATTTTAGTGATCTTTTTATTTGCATTTGCATTTTATTTACACTGTTGCAGTGTCTCTGCATTGGGAGATAGACTTTTTTTTTTTTTACTATTTATTTTGGGAAGATGATCTTAAAAGCATTTTCTAAATGCTGAAGTGCTATAGAAAAATGAACATATATGGGCTAAACTGAGTGAAGACTCTCTCATAAGGATGCAGCTTGGACTTAAGCCCTAATTATGACTTAAGACTTTGCAATAACAAGTTAAGCTATAGTTAAAAAGCTGCAGGTGTTCAGATGGTCTTGAATGAACATTTCCCTCCTGTTTCGCACCACCTCTTAATTAGCATTTGAGTACTTCTTTTAAAGGCAATTTATTCTTTTGTTTCTGGAATAGATTTCCATATTTAGAGTATAAGCCTGGACTCCCCCAGACAATGGAGAAAAGGTCAAAAGCTTGGGGTGAGGGGGGAGGTCTGTTCTATTCAATCTTGTGTTTTGCAGTTTGTGCTTTGCACTCCTTTAACCTACAACTTGTCAGTTAGAAGTTGTCTTTTCTGGTGAGATCCCAATTAACCCTTTTTTTTTTCTTTTCTCATCTGAGAGTCTCTGATTGTTTTTACTATCCTACACAAACAAACAAACAAAAATAAAAGAGAAAATCAGGGTACAGAGGAAGGACATAATTTGACCCAAAGTATTATCTAGTTAATGGAAAAGCCAGGAATAGGATCCAAGTCTCCTAGCTTCTCTAGCCTTCCCATGTGCTACTTTTGCTTTTTGGACAGTGGGATGAGTTTATTGGGATCACTTTCTTTCTTGTTTCTTCCTTTCTCCCTTCCTCCATCTCTCCTTCCTTTTCTCCTTGCCTCCCTCCTTTCTTCCCTCCCTTCTTTTCCTTTCCTTCTTTCCTTCCTTCTTTCCTTCCTTTTTTTCCTTCTTTCCTTTTTCTATTCCTTTTTTCCTTCCTTCTGTCCTTTCTTCTTCCCTTCCTTCCTTCATTCCTTCCTTCTTTCTCTCTTTCTTTCCTTCCTTCCTTCATTTCTTTCTTTTTTCTTCCTTCCTTCCTTTCTTTCTGTCTTTCTTGTACAAAATGGATAATATGGAAATGTTTCACATGATTGCACATGTATAACTTATATTAGATTACTTGTCATCTCAAGGAGGAAAGAGAAGGAGAGAGATTTAGAATTTATTATGCCAAACTTTAAAAAAAAAAAAGACATGTTAAAAGTTGCTTCAACATGTAATTAGGGGAAAAAATAACATATTTTTAAAAATTAAGTGTGCTGATGCTGATAGGAGCTTTACCATAAGCTCATTTCTTGGTATTGTTTTTCTTGCCTTTTCTTATGCTTGTTCTGCATTACTAACTCTGGCTTTGGATCTGGTTGCTTTGGGAGAAAATGGTCCATCTCTTTTTTTGCTAATCTCCCTTTGTCATGTTAATTGTGTCTGGCACATCTAGTGTGAGGAGTGAATGGAACTTAACCAAGGAAAACTTCCTCTCTCAGATATTCTGACTGACATTTACTGCAGTGCTAGAACTCAGTTTTAAATGGATAACATTGAATGGGATGACAGATTTAGCCTGTTATCATTCACTCATCTCCATTCATTCATTTATTCATTAAGGCATTTATTTCTATATAAGAACATTTGAAATCATTTAATCACAAAATGTCAGAGCTTGAATGGAACTTCATCTAATCTAAGCCCTTGATTTTATAGATGAGACTAATAGAAGATCTCTCTCTTCTTTCAATAAAATAGTTTCTTTGGATAACACAAGCAATGAGCAATATTCTTGTGTGACTTTCTTTTTTATCTCCTATAAATTTACACCAGAGAATTTATCTAATAGAGACTTTAAGTATTTAGAACTAAAGAGCAGATGTTGCTTCCATTCTGTTCTTCTGCAGGTAGTAATAAATGAAGTTAAAATTATAAACATTATCTCTATTAAAATATAACATCTTGTTCAACATGCATGTTTTCAAAAATCTGTATTATGAATATTTAACAAGATACAGCCAGGTATGCTTATTAGTATTTTATATTTTATAAGTTGCAAAAGTCAGAAATTATTCCTAAAACTATGTCTAACAGGTCATGAGAAAAGAAGTTACTGGGGCAAACTTGGAGTCAAGGTAAGGAAAAACTTTCTAACTAGAGCTGTCCAAAATTAGAATGAGAAGCCCAGCATCTTTCAGTAAAGGTGGGATGATCAGTTACTTGACATATTGGAGATGAGATTCTCACTTCCACACTCCCCCACATCCAATTTGTGGTGCTAAATTAAATGACCAGGGCAGCTAGGTGGTGCAATGGATAGAGCACCAGCCCTGAAGTCAGGAGGACCTGAACTCAAATCTGGCCTCAGACACCTCCTAGCTGTGTGCCCTGGGCAAGTCACTTAACCCCAATTGCCTCAGCAAAATAAATACTTTAATTCAATGGCCCCTGAATTCCTGAATTCCAATTCCTTTTAAATCTCAGAAACTGTGTTCCTTTGGGGTTTTATATCAATAACATCTTGCACAATGAAGTACAAGGAAAGTCTGCCATCATTCCAAAATCAATATATGTGATAAAAGTATCTCAAGAGACCTATCTCTTTTAAGGGAAATTCAGGAGGTAAATTTTCCCTAGGCCTCTAGTGATTGGAGCTGCAAAGGGCTGCCAGCATCTGGGTTTATCAAGCTTCAATATTCTGAGTAACCAAATTCTTGACCAATATCTGCTCTACCAACAGGATTGAGCAACTGATCTTTAGTAAACAAGCTTATTTTCTTCCAAGGCAAAAGTTAATCAGAGGTTAGATAGAATTTCAATTATGGGTCAAATTGTGAGGCTAAAGTGATTGGAAAACTACTACCAGCCACTGACTATCTTATCCAAGTTTAATTTTTCTTAAGACTAATATTATTTCCCAATTAAATCTATTTAACAGCAATCACTCTCACAATCTCAGAAGGTTGACATTGATATTTTTATTCAGACAGCAGGGATTTGAGTGTTTGCATTTCTATATACTTTGAACTACAGCAGTTTATTTGCCTTTTTAACAAAAGTGCCAAGAAAGCCACCACTGTGGAGTAAAAATATTCTATATTTCTTTAGAATTTCTCTTTTTAGGAATAACTAGGTGGTGCAGTGGATAGAACAATAGCCCTGGAGTCAGAAATAGGTAAATTCAAAACCTGTCTCAGACATTTACTAGCTATGTGACCCTGAGTAAATCATTTAATGCCAATTTCCTGCTTCCCTACAAAGAAAAAAATCTGTTTTTTAAAAAATTCTACATTTAAAATATCTTTAAGGAATTCTACTCTTATAAAACTATTTTTTTCCCTTTGTTCTCCTTCCTATTAACAAAAACTCTCTTCTCACACAAATAAAGCTAGATCTAAACAACTGGAAAAATATCAATTGCCCATGAGTAGGCCAAGCTAATGTAATTAAAATGACAATTCTGACTAAATTGATCTACTTGTTAAGTGCCATACCAATCAAACTACAAAAATTATTTTATATGGGTAGAAAAAATAATAACAAAATTAATCTGAAGAATAAAAAATCAAGAATGTCAGGTAATTAATGAAAAAAAAATACAAAGGATGGTAGCTTAATAGTACCAAACCTAAAACTATATTATAAAGCAACAGTCATCAAAATCATTTTCTACTGGTTAAGAAATAGACTGGTGGATCAAGGAGATAGATTAGCTACACATGACAAGGCCTATAATAATCTAGTATTTGATAAACCTCCAAACTCCAGCTTCTAGAATAAGAACTCACTATTTGACAAAAATTGCTGGGAAAACTGAAAAATAATGTCAGAAACAGCAGAGACCTACATCTCACACACCATACCAAAATAATGTCACAATAGGTACATAATTTTGGCATAAAGAATGATAACATAAACAAATTAGGAAAGTAAAGGTTTTGCACAAACAAAACTAGCAGAAACAAGACTAAAAGGGAACTACAAAGCTGAGAAACAATCTTTACAGCCATTGTTTCTGATAGAGGTCTCATTTCTAAAATATATAATGAACTGTGTCAAATTTATAAGAACACAAGTCACTTCCCAATTGATAACTGGTCAAAGGATATGGACAGACAGTTTTCAGGTGACGAAATTAAAGCCATCTATACGGCTTTATCAAATAATGAAAAAAAATGCTCTAAATCACTAATGATTATAGAAATGCAAATTAAAACAAAACTGATGTACCGTTTCACACTTCTCAAATTGGCTAAGATGATAGGAAACGATAATGATAAATGTTGGAGGGGATGTTGGAAAACTGGGATACTTATACATTATTGGTGGAATTGAGATGATCTGAAGAGTAATTTACATTCTAAAGAGTAATCTGGAACTATGCCCAAAGGCCTATAAAATTGGGCATACCCTTTAACCCAGTAGTGCCACTAGTGGGTCTGTATCCCTAGGAAATCATAAAGGAGGGATAAGGACCCACATGTACAAAAATGTTTGTAGCAGTTTTTATTGTAGTGACAAAGAATTGGAAAATGAATAGATGTCCATCATTTGGGGAATGGCTGAATAAGCTGTGGCATATGAAGATAATGGAATGTTACTTTTCTATAAAAAATGATGAACTGATTTTAGTAAAGCTTGTAAAAATTTACATGAATTGATGCTGGGCTGGATGAAAATGCAGAACCATGAACACATTGTATGCAATAACAGAAAGAATGTGTGATCATCAGCTATGAAAGACTTGGTTCTTTTCAGTGGTTCAGTGATTCAAAGCAATCCCAATAGATTTTGGACAGAAAACACCATCTTTAATCAGAAAAAGAACTATAGAGATTTAATGTAAACCAACACATGCTATCTTCATTTCTTTTTTCTGTTTTTTTTTAATTCCCATGGTTTTTCCCTTTTGCTCTGATTTTTCTCTCCCAATATGATTCATAAAGCAATGTGAATTACAGTAAATAATTTTTTAAAATACTTACAACATGCAGAAGCCTAAAAACCCCTCAGATTTCAAGGATTCTTTTTTCAGTCTTCTATTCCATAATCATAATGGTTGTTTCTCTTGCTTAATAATGGATCAACTTGATAGTAGTGGAATAATGAATAAAGAATGGACCTCAGAACCAGGAAAAGCTGGGTTCAAATCCAACTATAATAGATAAAAGTTATGTGACCTTCAGCAAGTCAACCTTCTCAATGTTTCATTCAGGTCGAATATCCAAAGTCGCAATGAAGAGGCTTATCTCTATTAGTAGAGGGATTTTTTTTCTATAAGATTTCCCTATATCAGTAAAATTGCAGGTTCATTTTTGTACCATAATTATTAGCAGCACATGTATATAATTTATAAGCATCAATATAAGAAAGGATGAATGGCAAATAATAATAATAATAGTGATGGGTATGCACATCTAAAAATAATTTTGAAACTCACTAAAGAGTATATGGAGAATGATGAAAAAATGTAACATAAATAATGACTCAATGATAAGAAAAGAAGGAGATAGAATTCTGTGCCCAATAAGAAAGACAATTTACATAGTAGATAGATTTGCAGTCAGCAGGAACTTCCAAGTGTATGTAAATATGGATCAATCATTTTTTGTTTTCTGAGCCTCTGTTTTGAAAAATCAGATAACAGCACTTAGCTTATATGGTTGTTGCAAGTATAAAGTATGATAGTACTTATAAAACAATTTTAAAACTTAAAGTGTTACGTAACTATAAGTTATTATTATCAGCACTTCATTTAAAAGAGAATCAAAAGATACTGGGAGTGGTAAGCACCAAACATCACTCAAAAAATTGATTATATCTCATAGAAAAGGTCTTAGAGACAACCTTAACACCAACACCATCTTATTGTTTGATTTGGGGATAAAATGAGGAACTCATAATTTGTTGAACAATTAACAAATTATTATTTCTCCTTTTCTACATAGTATAATACCTCTGCTAAAACCATTATACTGAAAAATGCACAGAAATTATCATTTCATTTTTTCTTTGATTCTTAAAGATATTAGGGTTCTAAGAATACATTTTTCTAGCCCTCATATTAACATGTAAACAATTCACACTCACTTATTCCCTTTAAATTATATAAACATTTGTCCCTTTATATTCAACATATATCAGATTACTTTCCATCTAGGCAAGGGAGTAAGAGGAAAGAAGGGAGAAAAAAAATTGAAACATAAGATTTTGCAGGAGTGAATGCTGAAAACTATGTATATGTTTTGAAAATAAAAAGTTTTAAAAATATCTGTGTCTTCATTCAATTTGTCAAGTATTTTGACATGGTTAACATGTATTGGACTTCCCGCTATCTAGGGGAGAGTGTGGGGAGTAGGGGGGGAAAATTGTAACAGAAAGCTTTGCAAGGGTCAATGTTGAAAAATTACCCACGTATATGTTTTGCAAATAAAAAACTTTAAAAAATATTTGTGTCTTTCCATGGTTCTTTTAGTACACTTACATTTCCATTTTTAAATGATTATTCATTTCTGATCTTTTCAAGAGGAATGCTTGTAAATCCTCTCTTGTATTAAAGATCCATATTTTCCCCTGGTATGATTATATTAATTTTTGGAACAGGTTATCTTGGTTGCAAACTTTTATTGTTTGTATTTTGGAATATAATATCCAAAGTCATGCTCTTCTCATAAGAGGCAGCTACTAAATATTTTATAATCCATTTTTTATTACTTTTTGATCTATAAATTCTTTTTCTTTTTTGGCTATTTGTATCCTTTTTTCCAATAAACTGAAAGCTCTGGATTTTGCATATGATGTTCCTGAGTGTTTTCATTTTGGAATTAATTTCTGGAAGTGACCAGTGAATTTCATTTTTTATTTTGTTCTAAAAGTTCTGAGAAATTTTCATATATGACATATTTCAATGTCATATCTAGATTTTAATTCAATCATAGTTTTCAGAAAAATCTAATAATTCTTAGATTAACTCAACCTATTTTCCATGTCAGTTTTTGTTGTTCTCATCATGTATTTACATGTTTAAATTTTCTATTTTTTCTTACTTTATTATTGTCATTTTCCTCCCACTTCTGGCCCATTATAATTTTCAAGTCATTCAATTCCTAAATACTGTTTTCCACTGTCTTTTGTAAGATGGAAATATTCTTTGTAATGCTTTCTTACCTAGCTTTTCCATCCCATAGATCTTGTTTCATTTTCCTCAAGTATACCTGTAGTCCCCTATGGTCAGAATATTTTTTTTCTCTAAGAGTTTAACTGGACTTGTAGTAGGAGTACTACCTTCTTTATGGTTTAGACCTTCAATGTTTCTTGACCCAAGATATTTCTTCAAGGTATTCAACGTGTTTCTTGATTTGTTCAAGAGACAGAGCTGCTTAGACAAACTTCTGAAACTGAATGATATTGACAGGACCTGATCAATCCAGATTAAAGTGACTAAACTCTCCTTTAAAGAGATTCCTAATCTACTCTTAAAATGAGCTCTATTACATGAACTGATGCTGAGTGAAATGAGCAGAACCAGGAGATCATTATACACGGCAACAACAGTACTATATGACAATTAATTCTGATGGACATGGCTCTCTTCAACAATGATATGTTTCAAACCACCTCCAACTGTTCACTGAAGAAAGCCAGAGAGAGGGATGTGAAATGTGGACCACAACATAACATTCTCATACTCCTTGATTGATGTTTGCTTACATTGTGTTTCCTTTATCTGATATATCGTTTGTGTAGATAAGATTTTTCTTGCACAACAATGATAAGTTTGGAAATATGTATACATATATTCGATTTGCCAATATTTTAACATAATTAACATGTAGTGGATATCCTGCCATCTAGGGAAGGGGTGGGGAAGTTGGGGGGAAAAAATTTGTAACGGAAAGCTATGTAAGGGTTATTGTTGAAGAATTACCCACACATATGTTATGCAAATAAAATAAAATTTTAAAAAAAAGTAAAATGAGCTCTAGTTCTCAAGGGCTAATCATAATGGGCTCCTACCACAGGCTTCATAGACTATTCTAACTGGCTTTGACTTTTTTCTTTACAGATTGACTGGGCACACTGATATGAAGGCACCTAAACTACATTTTCTGGTAAACTAAGGCTAGGTTCTATTTGTGTTGCTAATTGGGTGGCCCTTAGTCTGTTTTTCAGAAGGCCTAATTGTATCTACTAGGACTATTGCATTTTGCTTTTTTAGGAACCATGTGTTAACTTGGAACTCCAGTGTTCCATGGCTTTTGAAGTCTTAGGTAAACCTCAAGTTTGACTGGATAGGCTTGAGTTCTGTGGAGTTCACACACAGAGGGCTGTGAGCATCCTGGAAGTCCTTTGGGTGCCTGCCAGTCTCTGATCTTGATCTCAACTTGCTCCTTTCCTTTCAACCCACTCCCATCTACCCAAAACTCTTCATATGGTTTTAAGAGTCAGTCTAACTTACATGAACTGATGCTAAGTGAAAAGAGCAGAACCAGGGGATCATTATACACAGCAACAGCAAGACAATACAATGATCAATTCTGATGGACATGGTTCTCATCAACAATGAGGTGATTCAAACCATTTCCTATTGTTCAGTGATGGAGAGCCATATACATCCAAAGAGATGCCAGTGGGAACTGAGTACGGACCACAGGATAGCATTTTAATGCTTTCTGTTGATGTTTGCTTACATTTTGTTTTCCTTCTTAGGTTTTTTTTTCCTCTTTCTAGATCCAATTTTTCTTGTGCTGCAAGATAATTGTATAGATATGTATACATATATTGGATTTATCATATATTTTATCATATTTAACATGTATTAGACTACCTGCCATCTAGGGAGGGGATGAGGGGAAAGAGGGAAAAAACTGGAACAGAAAGTTTTGCAAAGGTCAATGTTGAAAAATCACTCCTATGTCACTCTAATTATTCCTGGGTTGGACTAGTGATTCCTTCCATCACTATTCAAATAGTACAATTCTAAGCCCTGATAGAATGTTTGTAGAGATTGGAGATCCATCATCTTTGCACCTCATTCTAACTCCAAAAATGGACTTCTTTCTATTACAACTCAGTACTGTTCATTATTA
>JAJPUD010003373.1:71507-161886 GCA_023553655.1 Myrmecobius fasciatus | reverse complement strand
CCAAAAATGGACTTCTTTCTATTACAACTCAGTACTGTTCATTATTATTAATTTTTAGTCAAAATAAGTTGTCAGTAACTGTTCAGCAAAGATGAATAGTTTTTGTTTTGTTTTTGATGAGCAGAACCTTTATTATAAGGCATTTATTTCCTTCAAGCTCATTTCCCCATATAGCAGGAAAACCTGATAACTGATCATTTGATTCAGAAAGTAAAGCACAAAAGATAAATGGTATGCTTTGATTCTGTTTTGCAAAGAGTCCCCATCTGTCTGCCCTAAGCACTTTTGATTGCCAGATAATGGGGATCATGAAGATGATGGTGGTCATTGTGGTGCTGGTAGCAGTATTAAGGATATTGTTTGAATTAGGATATTGGAATGCAGTGCAAGAGGTGAGGTGCCCTTAACTCTCTACTATTAGAGGAGAGCCAGGATAAAATATTTAAGCTTAACACAAAGACTACAGGGTTATTATGATGGATTCTCCTATTTGTGCTGGCTTCTCAGAGCACATGCTACACATCAGGATGCCTCCTCATTATCTGGTTTTAGTTTATTTTCTTTATATCTCTGTGTGGGTTGAAGCTGTAAAGGACACATTTGGCATTCAGTAAGTCATCCCCCACATAAAAATTTGAAACATGGATGGTTTTTTCTACTGCTTAAGACCTTGTAATGATGAGGTCAGGAAAACATGGCTGGTGCATGCTGGGAGGAAGTTTGTTATAATTTTCAGCAGAACTTTAGGGTGAAATCATGTGTGTGCCATGGAAACCTCTGAGGATTAAAAACATCATGATGGGAATTGTACCAGGGGCAAGTGAATCACGATTTTAATAAACTGAGGCCAGAGGTGGCTGTGATGTACAAGCTGGATATCATCTCTATTCTAGGCTTCCTGACAGTATATATATTTTGCCTAGACAATTGGAGTCTTCCGACTTGGTGATTGTCAATTCTGAAATTGTCATAACAAGAAGAGAAATGCACACGCACACACACACACACACACATATATATATATATATATATATATATAGATATAGATATAGATATAGATATAGATATAGATATAGATATATATTTCTAGACCACATGATCATAGGATTTAGAGCTAGAAGATAACTTAGACTTAGAGGTCTTTAATTTTTTTTCTGGTAATAGAACCCTTTCTTTGGCAGTTTGGGAAAAACTAGGATCTTATTTTTTAAAATAAAATTTCAAATAAATAAAAAATATACAAGATTGGGGCAGCTAGGTGGTGCAGTGGATAGAGCACCAGCCCTGAAGTCACGAAGACCTGAGTTCAAATCTGGTCTCAGACACTTAACATTCCCTAGCTGTGTGACCCTGGTCACGTCACTTAACCTCAATTGCCTCAGCAAAAAGATATATATATATATATATATATATATATATATATATGTATGTATGTATGTATAAGATTGCAAATGAAATTAATTGTACTATATCAGTGATTGAATTATTATTTTTTTAAAAGTTTGATCCTCTACTTTTGTTTAATCCCTTATTCTATGAGTGAGGATACAAAGACCTAGAAAAATGACTTGAGTAAACAAAGTTCACAATAAGCAGCATAACCAGGATTGAATCTTAAAACATCTGACTCCAAGTGCAGAAGGCATACAGGTCAAGTGCTAATACTTTCCGCGCCCCCCCCCCCCCCGCACCTGGGGGATATGTTGGGTTCTAATTTAAAATTGCTAAGGTTATTGCTAAAACAAAAAATTACTAAACATAAAAGATGAAGTTGAGAATTTGAGAAATGTTTATTTCTCTAAATTAAAAATAATCATTGTTCAAAGACTTTATGAAACATGGTTCAGCCATAATATGCTGGGACATGATGGTATATAGTACAGTAGAAAGAACACTGGCTTTGGAGGCAGAGAATTTTGGTTTAAAATCTTACATGTTTACTACCCCTATGACTATGGGTAGGATACTTAGCCTCCTTAAGCCTCAGTTTCCTTATCTGTAAAATAAGAGGGTTGGACCCTGAGGTCTCTGAAATGTCCTAGATCTATAAACACAATTAGACAGTATCCTATGATATGTGATGAACACAGATGGATAATGGATCTGGCTTGTAAACTGTACACAATGGGCACTTAATCTGTGTTTTTATACTATTTATTTAATGAATTGAATTGTTGAATCTTGCTCAAACAAGGGCATTGGCAAAGTACATGATTTTGAATAGCACTGAGGTGTTCTAAGGACATGACATCTAGCTATGACATCCTTTGTACTTGTCATTGTAATCTGTGACTCTGAGGATGCATTTTGTCTTCATTCCCAGAACTCTGTTTGTCTTACTGTCACTGATGCTTATTAGAGTGACACTAGAAAAGCCTTATGCATCAAGATTCAAAAGAGTACAGGAAAAGATTTGCATATTTTATGCATTTGCTTTGTTATTTTGTAATATAAATTTTAATTGATAGCTTTTGTATTTACGTCACTTTTATTTCCCAATTTATCCCTCTATTCCCTCCTTTGCAGCCCTCATTTTATTAAAGTACATAACAAGGAAGGAAAAATCATTTCAGTAAAACAGACAGCACATCAATCAAGCCTGGCATTATATAGAGTATTCTGTACCCATAGTCCCCACCATCACCCCCCCATTTCCCATGAGATTGTAGGCTCTGACTTGTCAGCAATCCACATTATCTTGTTCTGAACTCAGAACTACTGTGCTACTTCTCAGAATCTACAATGTCATTTTGGGCATTAGGCTATCTACCAACATTTCCAAAAAGGACATGCTAATCACGAGTCATGGTGCAATCTTTATTCCTTAGGACTCCCCAGTCTAAAATGCCCCTATAGGCCATCACTTATCCATTTGGGTTGTGTTCTCAAATTAGCATGTGAGTTGTTTTTTGTTGTTGTTGTTGTTGTTGTTGTTGTTGTTTTCTTTGAGCAGTAGCTGCCTTGCTCATTTCCATTTGTATCTTAAACGGGATGGTACTAAAGTGACTGATACTAAAGAAAGGCTAAATAAATACTTTTTAATTCAGTCATAATCTTTGAAATCTACTAAAAAGAAATAGGTTTTCTTGTAATTTAAAACAAATAAATATAATTTAGTAGCACAAAATCTTCCCTCTTCCCCTATACACATACATAGTAAGCACATGCACAACATTCCCCTATTTCTATTTCACCAAATCTTCTTTGACCACCTTATTGGGCCACCTTACTGAAAGCCTAATTCTCTTACCACAGGATAACTCCTCTGCTGCATTATGATGATGAGCTCAATTTTCCCTGTGCAAAGTTTGCCAGGTTTTGGGGCCAGCATTGCTTGATGCAGGAGGTTGCATTGTATACAGCTTTCTGAGTTCAGAAAAATCCCAGAATACTTTGCTGTGAACCATTTTTCCCTTTCTGATTTCAGATTTTTATCATAGCAAATGCAGAGTCCAGAGAACCATGTATTGTGGACCTATGCAACACTAGTGCCAAAAACAGAAGGTAGTATTTTTCTCAATGGATCAGAATGGGGTGCTCATATGTCCTATTAATATCCCCTTATGTGACCTACCCCTATGTGTGTAGTTGATAAAGAGGTGTGGGAGCAAGTGTAGCTAGGTGGTGCAATGGATAGACTAACTGATAAGACTTAAGAAGACTCATCTTCTTGAGTTCAAATCCTGCCCTAGACACATACTAGCTGTGTCAGCCTGAACAAGTCACTTAACTTGTTTGCCTATGTTTCTCATTTGTGAAACAAATTAGAAAAGGAAATGGCAAATCACTTCAGTGTCTTTTCCAAGAAAACTCCCAATGGGGTCATGAAGAATTTGAAGTGACTGAACAACAAAAAAATCTAAAATTGTCACTTCACTAGCTCTCAATATTTTTTCTCCTTTTTTACCTTACTTTTGTTTTGTTCCTTTGCTTTATAGATTCACAAAACACAAAGTACTGGAAGGGACCTTACAGAACATTGAGTCCAGTCTCTTTATATTATGGATGAGGCAACTAAAACCCAAAGAGGAAAAAGTTTGCTCAGTTTATAAGAGCAAGCTAATAGCAGAGTTGAAACTGTAATACAGGTCTTAGTTGAGTGCTTCTTGATAAGAAATACCCAGAACAGGGGTGTGGGTTTGTATGTATGTGAAGGTTGGGGAGTGTAGGTAGAGTCAAGATAGTGGAGAAAATCTAGGAAGTTGCCCAAGCTCTCTCCAGTTTTCCATAGAAACAATGTTAAATCAAGCCTCTAAAAAATTTTGGAGCTATAGATTCCACAAAAAGTTAGAATGCAAAAATTGTTCAGCCCATAATAACTTAAGATTTCAACAAAGATCTGTGCCAACTGAACCAAAAGGGGAATTCAGCCCAGTAGATCCATGCAAGCCAGTAGATGGCTTTTAGCCAGAGCAATGATCAGCAACCAAGGCCCCATGGTCTGACCTCAACAGGCCAACTATGAGTACTTCAGCACAACAGGTACAACTAGGCCAACCCAGCCTACCACAGTGGACAAGCTGCCAGTGGCATAGGCTACTGCTCAGAATACTGCTCTTGTCATTGACAAGAACTCTGACTCTTTTTGGGGGGAAACTTTTTATTCTCAAAACATATCCATAGATAGTTTTCAACATTCACCCTTGCAAAAACACCCTTGTGTTCCAAATATTTTCTCACTTTCATTTCCCCACCTCTTCCCTTAGAGAGCAAGTAATCTAATATATGTTAAACATGTGAAATTCTTGTATGCAGATTTCCACAATTATCATGCTGCACAAGAGAAACCAGATCAAAAAGGGAAAAAATAAGAAAGAAAAAAAAATGCAAGCAAACAACCAAAAAAGTAAAAATACTATGTTGTAATCTGCATTCATTTCACATTCCTTTCTCCAGGTACAGATGGCTCTCTCTGTCCCAAGACCATTGGAACTGGCCTGAATCACCTCACTTGAAAAGGGCCACATCCTTCAGAATTGATCATCACATAATCTTGTAGTGTACAATAGTCTCTTGGTTCTGCTCATTTCACTCAGCATCAGTTCATATAAGTCTCTCCAGGCCTTTTTTAAATCATCCTGTTGGTCATTTCTTATAGAACAATAATATTCCATAAAACTCATATAACATAACTTACTCAGCCATTCTCCAACTCATGGGTATCCACCTTTCAGTTCCTTACCTTTACAAAAAGGGCTGCCTCAAACAATTTTGCACATGTAGGTCTTTTTCCCTTTGTTATTATCTCTTTGGGATATAGAAACAAGAAAGACACTGCTGGATCAAAAAGTATGCACGATTTGATAGCCCTTTGGACATAGTTCCATATTGTTCTTTAAACTAGTTGAATCAGTTCACAACTCATCAATAATGTATTATCCCAGTTTTACCATATTCTTTCCAACATTCATCATTATCTTTTCCTGTCATCTTATCCAATCTGAGAGGGGTGTAGTGGTACCTAAGAGTTATCTGAATTTGCATTTCTTTAATCAATACTAATTTAGAGTATTTGTTCATATGACTAGATATAGTTTTAATTTCTTCATCTGAAAATTGTCTGTTCATATCCTTTGACCATTAATCAGTTGAAAAATGGCTTGTATTCTTACAAATGTGAGTCAATTCTCTTACGTATTTTAGAAATGAGAACTTTATAAGAACCCTTGGATGTAAATTTTTTTCCAGTTTTCTGATTTCCTTCTAATCTTATCTGCATTGTTTTATTTGTACAGAAACTTTTTAATTTAAAATAATCAAAATTATCCATTTTGCATTTCATTAAATATTATAATTCTTTTTTGACCATAAAGTCTTTCCTTCTCCACAGACCTGAGAGATACACTATCCTTTGTTCTCCTAATTTGTTCTTAGTATAACTCTTTATGTTTAAATAACGAAACCATTTTGACCTTATCTTAGTATAAAGTGTTAGGTTTTGGTCAATACCTAGTTTCTGCCATACTATTTTTTAATTTTCCCAGCAATTTTCCCACTCAAATAGTGAGTTCTTATCCCTAAATCTGGAGTATTTGGACAATGTTAGTGTCAAACACTAAATTACTATAGTAATTGACTACTTTTTCCCATGAACCTAGCCTATTCCACTGATTGACCACTCTATTTCTTAGCCAGTACTGAATGGTTTAGATGACTACTGTTTTATAATATAGTTTTATGTCTGGTACAGCTAGGCCACTTTCATTTGCATTTTTGTCATTAATTCCTTTGAAATTCTTGACCTTTTGTTCTCTCAGATGAGTTTTACTACTATTTTTTTCTACCTCCATAAAGTAATTTTTTGGCACTTTGATTGTGATTGCACTAAATAAGTAGAATAATTTAGGTAGAATTCTCATTTTTATTGTATTAGTTCTGACTAACTATGAGCAATTGTTATTCTTCCAATTGATTAGATTTGACTTTATTTGAGTCAAAAGTGTTTTGTAATTGTGATTGTATAGTTCTTGACTTTGCCTTGGCAGGAAGAGACACAAATATTTTATGTTATCTATAGTCATTTTAAATAGAATTTCTGTTTGTATCTCCTGCTGTTGGACTTTGCTTTTAACATATAGAAATGCTGATTTATGTGGATTTATTTTGTATCCTGCAAATTTGCTAAATTTTTATTAGTTTTTTTATGGATTCTCTAAGTGTACACAACATATCATCTACAAAGAGTGATAATTTGGTTTCCTCATTGCCTATTCTCTTTTTTTCTTCACTTATTGTTAAAGCTAACATTTCTAATACAATATTATATAGTAATGATGATAGGGGACAACATTGTTTCACTCCTGATGTTATTGGGAATGCTTCTAGATTGTCCACATTACATATGATGTTCATGATGCTTGCTGATGATTTTAAATAGATGCTACTGATCTTTTTAATGAAAATTCAAGTTATTCCTATACTCTCTAGTATTTTAATAGGAATGGGTATTGGATTTCATCAGTTGCTTTTTCTGCATCTATTGAGATAATCATATGATTTCTGTTAGTCTAGTTATTGATATGGTCAATTATGTTAATAGTTTTCCTAATATTGAACCAGCCCTGCATTCCTAGTATAAATTCTACTTGGTCATGATGTATTATCTTGGCAATAACATTGTTAATATTTTTTAAAGATTTTTTGCATGGGGGGGGGGGGTGGAGCCAAGATGGCGAACTGCAGACAGTGTCCTCTGTGAGCTCCTGAGACCTTCTCTCAAACCTAGACAAATTGAGCCTCCGGAATGGTTTTGGAGTGACTACAATGCACCTCTATCAAATATCTACTTTGAAAGAACTTCTGAGGTCAGTTTTAGACGGGCAGGGGATCAAGCAGCTCCCGAGGCTCAGACGCCAGTGCGCAGCCAGGGTGCAAGTCCGGGGCTGGGAAGGACCAGAAGATTTTAGGCTGCCAGGAATTCCCTGGGAGACCCTTGGGCCACTTTGCTCTGCTTGCGGGCAGGTGCTTTGGCAGGTCTACCTTTGATAAAGGGTGGATTGAGAGAAGCAGAAAGTGTGATCCTAGTGCAGATCTAGCCAGATGAGCCCCAGACCAGAGGTCAACTCGGCAAATTGCCCCAGGGCAAATTGAAATCCCTGCTGCAGCTGCTGCTGTTGCTGCTGCTGTTGCTGCTGCTCCTGCTGCTGCTGCTGCCCCTCCTGCTGCTGCCTCTGCCGCTGCCGCTGCTGCTGCTGCTGCTGCTGCAGAATTCCCTGCTAGTGACTGATACCTCTGCTGAAAATCATGAGCAAGAAAAAGAGAGCTCTCACTTAGACAGCTTTTACGGAGAGAAACTAGAGAGGTCCTCAGATCCTGAGATTCTGAAAACAATCCCAGATAAAGCCACAGGGGTGGACTTAAGCTGGTCTCCCTTTCAGAAGGCTTACCTGGAAGATTGCATAAAGAATCTCAAAAGAGAGCTAGAAGAAGATTGGGGAAATAAATTGAGAGCAGTGCAAGAAGGAAACATCGCCCTGCAACAGAGATGTGAAAAACTGGAAAATAAGTGTGGTGAATTGGAAAAAGTTGCCAACTCACTGGAATATAAAATTAGTGAATTGGAAAAAGACAACAATTCACTGAAAAACAAAATTAGTGAATTGGAAAACATTACCAAATCACAAGAAAATAAAAATAGTGAATTGGTAAAAGATAACAATTCACTGAAAAATAAAATTGGTGAATTGGAAAAAGACAACAATTCACTGAAAAATAAAATTGGCAAAATGGAAAAAGAATGCAATGAACCAAAAAATTCAATTGGCCAGTTACAAAAGGAGCTAAAAAAGATAGCTGAAGGAAATAATACCTTAAAAATTAAAATTGAACAAATTGAAATGAATGACTCAATAAGACTTCAAGAATCAGTCAAACAAAAACAAAAAAATTAAAAAATAGAAGAAAATATGAAATATCTCCTAGGAAAAACAACTGACTTGGAAAGCAGATCCAGGAGAGACAATCTAAGGATTATTGGACTCCCTGAAAGTCACGATGAAAAAAAGAACCTTGATGCTATCTTCCAGGAAATCATGAAAGAGAATTGCACTGATGTTTTAGAATCAGAAGGCAAAGTTGGCATTGAAAGAATTCACCAATCACCTCCTGAAAGAGACCCCAAAATTAAAACCCCAAGGAATATCGTGGCCAAATTTCAGGATTATCACACCAAGGAAAAGATATTACAAGCTGCTAGAAAAAAACAGTTCAAATACCGAGGAACAGTCATTAGAATTACACAGGATCTGTCAGCTTCCACATTGAAGGATCGAAGGGCCTGGAATCAGATATTTCGAAAGGCAAAAGAACTTGGATTACAGCCAAGAATAAGCTATCCAGCTAGAATGAGCATCATCTTCCAGGGAAGATGATGGTAATTCAATTATACAGGAGAATTTCACCTATTTCTAATGAAAAGACCAGATCTGAACAAAAAATTTGACCTCCAAACACAGAACTCTAGAGAAGCGTAAAAAGATAAAAAGGAAAGAACTCTTGAGAACTATATCTCTACTAGGAGTATCCTTGAAGAATGGGGGTATAATTTGATTTTACTTTGACAATAATCGCAAAGAAAATAGAGGTGGAAGGTATGTCATACTGTTAAAGAAAAGGGGGGAGGGGAATGGAGGTAAAATAAAGTAAAAATAAAAAGGAGGTAAAATAAGGCAAAGTCTCATGAAGAGACATAGAAAATCTAATATAATTGAGGGAAAGAAGGGAGGGTGATGAGTATTCTTACTCTCTCTCATTAGATTGGGCTCTAAAAGAGTATAACAGATGCATTTGATTTGAGGGAAAAACTTGGGCCTTTGTATAGGGAATTAGGAGGGAAAGGAGGAAAAGAAAGGGATAAATTAATAGAGCGATTAGGGAAAAGGTGTGGAGAAGAAGGAGGGTTTTAAAGGAGGGAGGATTGTTGGAGGGAGGTGGTCATCAAGAACAAAATACTGGGGAGAGAGGAAGGGAGTAAGGGGAAAGGGAAGAGAAAAATATAACTTTGGGTAAATAAGATGTCACAAATATAGAGATAGTCATTTTAACTGTGAATGTGAATGGGATGAACTCTCCCATAAAATGGAAACGGATAGCGGACTGGATTAAAAGCCAGAATCCTACAATATGTTGTTTACAAGAAACACATCTAAAACATAGAGATACACACAGAGTGAAGGTAAAGGGCTGGAGCAGAATCTTTTATGCTTCAAGTGAACAAAAAAAAGCAGGGGTAGCAATCCTTATCTCAAATCAAGTAAAAGCCAAGATAGATCTAATTAAAAGAGATAAGGAAGGAAACTATATTTTACTAAAGGGTACCATAGGCAATGAAGAGGTATCAATACTAAACATATCTGCACCAAGTGGTATAGCATCCAAATTCCTAGAGGAGAAACTAATAGAGATGCAATGAGAAATAGACAGTACAACTATACTAGTGGGGATCTCAACCTTGCTCTCTCGGAATCAGATAAATCAAACCACAAAATAAATAAGAAAGAAGTTAGGGAGGTAAACAAAATATTAGAAAAGTTAGGTATGACAGATCTCTGGAGGAAATTGAATGGTGATAGAAGGGAGTATACTTTTTTTCTCAGGGGTTCATGGAACTTACACGAAAATTGATCATGTGTTAGGGCATAAAAACCTCAAAATCAAATGCAGAAAAGCAGAAATAGTAAATGTATCCTTTTCAGATCATGATGCAATAAAAGTCACATGTAATATAAGGCCAGGAGAAAATAGACCAAAAGTTAATTGGAAATTAAATAATCTAATCCTGAAGAATGAATGGGTGAAAGAGCAAATTATAGACACAATCAATAATTTCATCCAGGAGAACGACAATAATGAGACAACATACCAAAATTTGTGGGATACGGCCAAAGCGGTTATAAGGGGTAACTTTATATCTCTACATGCTTATTTGCATAAAATAGAGAAAGAGAAGATCAATGAATTAGGGTTACAATTAAAAAAACTAGAAAAAGAGCAAATTAAAAACCCTCAATTAAATACCAAATTGGAAATTCTGAAAATAAAAGGGGAGATTAATAAAATTGAAAATAAGAAAACTATTGAATTAATAAATAAAACTAAGAGTTGGTTTTATGAAAAAACCAACAAAATAGATAAGCCTTTAGTTAATTTGATCAGAAAAAGGAAAGAGGAAAATCAAATTGTTAGTCTCAAAAATGATAAGGGAGAACTTTCCTCCAATGAAGAGGAAATCAGAGCAATAATTAGGAGTTTCTTTGCCCAACTTTATGCCAATAAATTTGATAATCTAAAAGAAATGGAGGAATATCTACAAAAATATAGATTGCCCAGGTTAACAGAAGAGGAAATAAATTATTTAAATAGCCCCATTTTAGAAAAAGAAATAGAACAAGCTATTAATCAACTCCCTAAGAAAAAATCTCTAGGGCCAGATGGTTTTACATGTGAATTCTACCAAACATTCAAAGAACAGTTAATTCCAATACTATACAAACTATTTGAAAAAATAGGGACAGAAGGTATACTACAAAATTCCTTCTATGAGACCGATATGGTGCTGATAGCTAAACCAGGTAGGGTGAAAACAGAGAAAGAAAACTATAGACCCATTTCCCTAATGAATATTGATGCAAAAATTATAAATAAGATTTTAGCAACGAGATTACAGAAAGTTATCTCCAGGATAATACATCATGACCAAGTAGGATTTATACCAGGAATGCAAGGCTGGTTCAATATCAGGAAAACTATCAGTATAATCTATTATATCAATAACCAAACTAACAAAAACCATATGATTATCTCCATAGATGCAGAAAAAGCATTTGATAAAATCCAACACCCATTCTTATTAAAAACACTAGAGAGTATAGGAATAAATGGGGTTTTCCTGAAAATGATTAGTAGCATCTACTTAAAACCATCAGCAAGCATCATATGTAATGGAGACAAACTAGAACCATTCCCAATAAGATCAGGAGTGAAACAAGGCTGCCCACTTTCACCATTACTGTTTAATATTGTATTAGAAATGTTAGCTTTGGCAATAAGAGAAGAAAAAGAGATAAAAGGAATTAGAGTAGGTAATGAAGAAACCAAATTATCATTCTTTGCAGATGACATGATGGTATACTTAGAGAACCCTAGAGACTCAACTAAAAAACTACTAGAAATAATTCACAACTTTAGTAAAGTTGCAGGATTCAAAATTAATCCACATAAATCATCAGCATTTTTATATATTACCAACAAAGTTCATCAGCAAGAGATAGAAAAAGAAATTCCATTCAGCATAACAGATGACAGCATAAAATATTTGGGAATCTATTTGCCAAGAGAATGTCAGAAACTATATGAACTAAACTACAAAACACTTTCCACACAAATAAAATCAGACCTAGTCAATTGGAAAAACATTAAGTTCTCATGGGTAGGCCGAGCAAATATAATAAAAATGACAATACTACCCAAACTAGTTTATTTATTTAGCGCCATATCAATCAAACTCCCAAGAAATTATTTTACAGACATAGAAAAAATAGTAGCAAAGTTCATTTGGAAGAACAAAAGGTCAAGAATTTCAAAGGAATTAATGAAAAAAAAGACAAATGAAGGTGGCCTTGCTGCACTAGATCTAAAACTATATTATAAAGCAGTGGTCATCAAAACCATTTGGTACTGGCTGAGAAATAGAGCAGTCTATCAGTGGCATAGGATAGGATATCAGGACATGCTAGGTAATCATGTTAGCAATTTAGTGTTTGATAAACCCAAGGACCCCAGCTTTTGGGATAAGTACTCACTATTCGGCAAAAACTGCTGGGAAAATTGGAAACTAGTGTGGAAGAAATTAAGGCTGGACACATACCTAACACCGACACCAAGATAAGATCTAAATGGGTTCATGATCTAGATATAGAGTGATATTATAACCAAATTAGAAGAACATAGGATAGTTTACCTCTCAGACCTGTGGAGATGGAATAAATTCATGTCCAAAGAAGATCTGGAACTCTTAATTGAACACCAGATAGATAATTTTGATTATATTAAGTTAAAAAGTTTCTGTACAAACAAAACTAATGCAGACAAGATTAGGAGGGAAACATCAAATTGGGAAATCATCTTTACATTTAACTGTTCTGATAAAGGTCTCATCTCTAAGATATATAGAGAATTGTCTCATATTTATAAGAATTCAAGCCATTCTGCAATTGATGCAATAAATGGTCAAAGGATATGAACAGACAATTTTCAGATGAGGAAATTTAAACTATTTATAATCATATGAAAAGGTGCTCCAAATCACTATTGATCAGAGAAATGCAAATTAAGGCAACTCTGAGGTACCACTACACACCTGTCAAATTGGCTAAAATGACAGGAAAATATAACGATGAATGTTGGAGGGGATGTGGGAAGACTGGGACACTGATGCATTGTTGGTGGACCTGTGAAAGGATCCAGCCATTCTGGAGAGCAATTTGGAGCTATGCTCAAAAAGTTATCAAATTATGCATACCCTTTGACCCAGAAGTGTTTCTATTGGGTTTATATCCCAAAGAAATCATAAGAGAAGGAAAGGGACCCACATGTGCAAAAATGTTTGTGGCAGTTCTTTTTGTAGTGGCTAGAAACTGGAAACTGAATGGATGCCCATCAACTGGAGAGTGGCTGAATAAATTATGGTATATGAATGTTATGGAATATTATTGTTCTGTAAGAAACGACCAGCAGGATGATTTCAGAGAGGCCTGGAGAGACTTGCATGAACTGATGCTGAGTGAAATGAGCAGAACCAGGAGATCATTATATACGGCACAACAATACTATATGAGGATCAGTTCTAATGGACATCACTCTCTTCAACAATGAAATGCTTCAAACCAGTTCCAATTATTCGGTGAAGAAAGCCATATACACCCAGAGAGAAGGATGTGAAATGTGGACCACAACATAACATTTTCATGTTCTCTATTGAGGTTTGCTTGCATTGTATTTCCTTTATCAGATTATTCTTTCTTGTAGATATGATTTCTCCTGCACAAAAAATGATGCAATAACTATACATATATTCGATTTCTTAAGTATTCTAACATAATTATCATGTAGTGGATATCCTGCCATCTAGGGGAGGGGTGGGGAGTAGGGGGGGGAAATTTGTAACAGAAATCTTTGTAAGGGTTAATGTTTAGGAATTACCCATACATATGTTTTGCAAATAAAAAGTATTAATAAAAAAATTTTTTTAAAAACAGTTATAATCTTTACTCAACTTGGTTATTCCAGCCTAGACAATGGGTTTTTTTGTATACAAAATACTGAATCTAAAGTTTAAAAAAATCAATACTGATTTCATTTACATTAAGCATAAATTACAAGCTTGCCTTGCAAAAAAAAATATTTTTTGCATCAATATTCATTAGAGAAATTGGTCTATAATTTTCTTTCTCTGTTTTGACTCTATCTGATTTAGGTATTAGTACCATATCTGTGTCATAAAAGGAATTTTTAAAAATATTTCTTCTCTCCCTATTTTTCCACATAGTTTGCATTGTATTGGAATTAATTGTTCTTTAAATGTTTGATAGAATTCAGATGTGAATCAATCCAGCCCTGGAGATTTTTTCTTAGGGAATTGGTTAATAGCTTGTTTGATTTCTTTTTCTAAAATGGGACTATTTAAGTAATTTTTTCTCCTCTGATAATCTGAGCAATCTATATTTTGTAAGTATTGATCCATTTCACTCAGATTATCAGATAATCACTTAGATTATTGGCATACAATTGAGCAAAATAGCTCCTATTTATTACTCTGATTTCCTCTTCATTGGTGAAAAGTTCACCCTTTTTATTTTTGATACTAACAATTTGATTTTCTTCATTCCTTTTTCTAAACAAATTAAATAAAGGTTTTTCTATTTTGCTGGGTTTTTTCATAAAGCCAACTCTTAGTTTTGTTTATTAGTTCAATAGTTTTCTTGCTTTCAATTTTATTTATCTCCCCTTTTATTTTCTTGAATTAGATTATTTAATTTCCAATTAATTTTTGTCTATTTTTCCCTGGCCCTTTATTACATGTAATTTCATAATCTGAAAATAAAAGAGGCATTTATTAGTTCTGCCTTTCTGTATTTGATTTTGAGGCTTTTGTGCCCTAATACATGGTAATTACTGCTGAGAAAAAAGTATTTTCCTTTTTCTCCCCATTCAATTTTCTCCAAAGATCTATCATATCTAACTTATCTAAAATTCTACTTGACTCCTTAACTTTCTTCTTATTTATTTTATAGTTCAATTTATCCAGTTCTGATAGAGTAAAATTGAGATCACCCATTAGTATAGTTTTGCTGTCTATTTCTCCTTGAAGTTCTCTTGACTTCACTTCTAAAAATTTAGTTGCTATATCACTTTGTGAATATATGTTTAGTAATGATATTACCTCATTATTTATGGTACCCTTTAGCAAAATGTAGCTTCCTTCATTGTCTCTTTTGATTGGATCTATTTTTGCTTTTGCTTGATCTGAGATCAGAATTTCTACTCCTATTTTTTTGGTTTTTTACTTTAGCTGAAGCATAATAGATTCTCTTCCAGATTTTTTCTTTCATTCTGTATGTATCACTTTGCTTTAAATATGTTTCTTGTAGATAACATATTGTAGAGTTCTGTTTTTTAATCCAGTCTGTTATCCACTTATGTTTTATAGGAGAATTCATCCTATTCACATTCAGAGTTAAAATGACTAACTCTTTATTTCCTGCCACATTATTTTTCCTAAGTTATACTTTTCTATTTCATTTTCCCTTTCTCTCCTCCCCAGTGTTATGTTTCTGACCACAATCTCACTCAAATAGCCTTCCCCTTTTACAGCCTCCCCATCTTTTACAATCTCTTTCCCCTTCTACTTCCATTTTGCCTTCTATTAGTCCCCCCCCCTTTTCTTTCTCCTTTCCCCTCTACTCCCCTAAAGGGTGAGAGAAGTTTCTCTATGAAATTTAATATATGTAATATTCTTTCTTTGAGCCAAATCCAATGAGATTAAAGTTCACACAATGCTCATCCACCTCCCTTCTTTCCCTCAATTTTGATAGTTTTTTTTTGACTCTTCATGAGATATAATTTAGGCCATTTTACCTCTCCTCTCCTTTTCTTCCAGCACACTTTTCCATCTCTAGTTTCTTTTTTTATATTATCACAATAAAGTTATATTATACTTATATCCTCTAAATATATCCCTAACAGAGATACAGTTGTCAAGAGTTAAACATATCATCTTCCCATATAGGAATGCAAACTTTTTAACTTTTAAAAGAAACATATTTTTTCCATTTTATCTTTTTATGCTTATTGTGAGTTCTATGTTTGAAAATCAATTGTTTTGTTCAGCTCTGATCAAAAATAAATGAAATTCCCTATTTCATTGAGTATCCATCTTTTTCAATGAAAGATAATGCTTAATTTTGCTGGATAGTTGATTATTCACTGAAATCAAAACTCCTTTGCCTTTAGAATATAATACTCCAGGCCCTTTGATCCTTTCAAGTGAATGCTGTTAGATCCTTGTTGACTCCTCGATATCTGAATTGTTTCTTTCTAGCTGCCTGCAATATTTTCTCCTTGATCTGATAATTCTGGAATTTAACTACAATATTCCTTGGAGTTTTCATTTTGGGGTTTCTTTCAGGAGGGCATCACTGAATTCTTTTAATGGCTACTTATTTTACCCTCTTATTCTAGGACCTGAAGACAATTTTCCTTGATGATTTCTTGAGAAATGTTATCTAAGCTCTTTTATTCATAGGGCTTTTCAGGTAGTCGAATAATTCTTAGATTGCCACTCCTGCATACATTTTCCAGGTCAGTTGTTTTTCCAGTGAGGTATTTCACATGTTATTTTTTTTTCTTTTGTTTGACTGATCCTTTTTTTTTTTGCTGAGTCAATTTTGGTTAAGATACTTGCTCAGGGTCACCCATCTAGGAAGTGTTAAGTGTCTGAGACCAGATTTGAACTCAGGTCCTCCTGACTTCAGGGTTGCTGCTCTACCCACTGCACCAACTAGCTGCCCCTATTTGACTGACTCTTGACTGATTCTTGATGTCTCATTGAGTCATTCACTTCAATTTTTTCAACTGTAATTTTTGGTGAATTGCTCTCTTCAGTTAGCTTTTGTATCTCTTTTTGCACTTGCCCAATTGAATTTTTATGTTTTGTTCATTGAATTTTTCCCCTTGCAGAAGTTGTTTTTCTTTTTCCATTTTGTGACATCTATTTTGTAAGATGTCATATGCTTTTTCCATTTCCCTAAATCTATTTTTAAGGAGTTTACTTCAGATGATTTCTATGATTCCCTTTCCAAACTTTTCTGCAAAGTTCTCATTTTCTTTCCCCCATTTTTCTTCTAATTCTCTTTTTAAGATCCTTTTTGAATTGTTCCTAGGGAGCTTTGTGAGATGGGGACCAACTCATATCACCCTTTGAGGCTTCATGTTGAGGCATTTTACTTATAGTATCCTCAGGGTATGAAATCTGTTCTTCTCTATCTCCTTAAAAGCCATCTATGATCAGAGCTGTTTTTGGTTTTTTGCTCATTTTAAAGGTTGAAGTCTGCTCCTAGGGCCAAAAGGAGATTGTCCCAAGCTTCCTCTCTGGGTGACACTGGGTTCATACTGCCTTGAGGCCAATGATGCTATCTTCCTTCCTATTCTTGGCAGGTGTGGTCAAGTCCCATATACTTCTGGGATTGGGGGTTCACTATTTGCCTTTTGTAGTGCATTGACTGTCTCACAGTTAGACTGCTCATCCACTGGCTTCTGGTCCAGGGCAGAATAGCCAATGCTGATGTAGTTTGGCTAAGAGACTCCTGGTAGATTTCCCCAGCAAGCTGCTCTGGGTCCCTGTTCTGAGCTTATGCTGGGCTGCTTCCCTCCTGTGCCCAATTGAAATGGACCCTTCCTGGAGTTGTTCCAAAATATCTTCCTCTGGAAATTTATTACACTCAAAATATTTGTGTATTGTCATTTCAAAAACCGGTTCAGAATCTTGATCTTGTGTTGATCTGATTGAAGTCAGGAAGAACTCAAAGACCTATCTTCTCTCCACCCTCTTGGCTCTGACCCTTCCCATTCCTGAATCTTAATGCAAGAAGTTTAGGTCAGTGCCCCCATGCCACTGGAGCAGACTCAACTTTGAAAAATGAGCAAAACACAAAGAAACAAAATTTTAAAAAATTATTGCTTTGGGTTCAAACCATAAAAAGTTATTATAGCAACAAGGAAGATCAAAATACAGACTTAAAAGAGGAAAAAATGTCAGAATGCCTACATCCAAAGACTCAAAGGGGAACATGAATTGGTATCATGCCCCAAAAGTCCTCTTGAAAGAGCTCAAAAAATTCAAAACTCAAATGCTTGAGGTAGTAAAAAAATGAAAAAAGAAATGAGAATTATTCAAAGGATTTATGAAAAAAGATCCAACAATTTAGAAAAAGAAAGCAAAAATTATTTATTGAAGAAAGCAATTCTTTTTTATTGTAGCAAATTAATTTATACTTAATATACATCATTTTATGAATCATGTTGGGAGAGAAAAATCAGAGTAAAAGATAAAAAGTATGAGAGATTTTTTTTAAAAAAGAAAAAAGAAGCAAACATAGGATATGTTGATTTACATCCAATCTCCTTCATTCTTTTTCTGGATTCAGATGGTATTTTCTGTCCAAAATCTACTGGGATTGCTTTGGATCACTGAACTATTGAGAAAAACCAAGTCTTTCATACTTGGTCATTGCACATTCTTTCTGTTACTGTGTACAATGTATTCCTGGTTCTGCTTGTTTCATTCAACATCAGTTCGTGTAAATCTTTCCAGGCCTTTGTATAATCAGATTGTTCATCATTTTTTAAAGAACAGTAATATCACAACTTGTCATCCATTCCCCAGTTGGTGGGCATCCATTCCTTTTTCAATTCTTTGCTATGACAAAAAAAAAGCTGTTAGAAACATTTTTGCACATGTGTGTCCTTTTCCCTCCTTTATGATTTTCTTGGGATACAGACTCAGTAATAGCACTGCTGGGTCAAAGGGTATGCATAGTTTTATAGCCCATTGGGTATAGTTCCAAATTATTCTTCAAAATGGCTGGATCATTTAACAACTCCAACAACAATGCATGTGTCCCAGTTTTCCCATATCCCTTCCAACATTTATCATTATTTTTTCCTGTCATCTTAGCCAATCTGAGAGGTATGAAGTGATACCTTGGAGTTGTTTTAATTTGCATTTCTCTAATCAATAGTAATTTAGAGCATTTGGAAAACAATTCCTTAAAAAATGGAATTGACCAAATCAAAAAGAAGGTACAAAAGCTCACTAAAGAAAATAATTCTTTAAAAATTTAGAATTGAGTAAGTGGAAGCTAATGACTCTTTGAGACATCAAGAATCAGTCAAACAAGATGAAAAGAATGAAAAATAGGAAAAGAAATTCAATGTAAAAAACAGCTGATACGGAAAATAGATTCAAGAAAGATGCCAGAAAGTCATGATAAAAACAACAAGAAAGAACAATGGAAAAACAACAACAACAACAACAACAACAGAGCCTGGACAGCACCTCTGAAGAAATCATTAAGGAAAGATGCCCTAATTTCTTAGAAGCAGAGGGTAATATAATCAGTGAAAAAATCCACCTATCGTTTCCTGAACAGGATCCCAAAGTGAAAATTCTAAGGAATATTGTAGCCAAATTTCAGAACCATGAGGTCAAGAGGAAAATATCACAAGGACTATATAATAATTCAAATATCAAAGAGCCACAGTCAGGATTGCACAGGACTTAGCAACTAACAGTTATCAGATTAGCAAATATTTTGGAGAAGATGTGGGTAAATTGGGACAGTAATGCATTGTCTATGGAATTATTAACTGATTCAATCATTCTGGGGAATTATTGCCAAAGAGCAATCACACTGTGCATAGCCTTTGATCCAGCAATACCTCTACTAAGTCTATATTCCAAAGAGATGATAAAAAAAAGAAAAAAGACCCACATGTACAAAAAACAATTTGCAGCTCTTTTTGTGATGGTAAAGAATTGGAAATTGAGGTTATGTCTATTATTTGGGAAATACTTTAAAAAGTTGTAATATATGAATGTAATGGGATACTATTGCGCTCTAAAAACTGATGAACAAGCAGATTTCAGAAAAACCTGGAAAGAATTAACATGAACTGAAACTGAATGAAGTGAACAGGAAAACCAGGAGAACATTGCACACTTGTAACAGTAACATTATGCAATGATCAACTATGTATATGATATGGAGCTCTTCTCAGCAACATAATAATCTAAGATAATTCCTAAAGACTCATGATTAAAAATGCTATCTATATGCAGAAAAAGGAACTATGGAGTCTGGTTGCAGACTAAAGCATATAATTTTGTTGGGTTTTTATGACTTTTCCCTTTCATTTTGTTTCTTCTTTCACAGCATGACTATGGTGGAGATATGTTAGTATAATCTCTATGAAATTGCTTGCTATCTTGAAAAGGGTAGAAGGAATATGGAAGAAAAAATTGCAATGAAAAATTTTATTAAAATGAACATTGAAATATATTTTACATGTAATTGGGAACAATTACTATTTAAAAATACATAGCATCAAATAAGGAAAAGATTGATATGAGAGGTTCTATGTTCCTGACTTTTCTACTTAGAACCTGTGGAAACTTAAACAAATCATGTCATCTATCTAGGTCTCAATTTCATTTTCTATAAAAGGAGATTCACCCCAATGATCTCTAAGGTCCCCTTCCAGCTCTACATCTATGAACCTTTTGATCAGCACTATTGCATGGTATGATGCAAAGAGTCCTGCATTTGGAATTAGAATTCAAGTCTTTCTGTTAACAAACTATTTCTCTACCCTTTGGAAAACTGCCTCCTCATATAGCCTGATTTTTTCATCTTTCAAGTGAAGGGTGTAAGATTAAAAGATGATGAAGTTCCCTTCCATCTCTAAGTCTATGATTCAAATTCTTCTCAACCATCATTTCCCTTTCCTAGAGTGAACATAATTGGAGTTCTAGGGATTTGCTTTAAGACTATCTAGGAAGCTAGAGTTTATCACAAGAAGAGTGGAAAATTAGGTCATCAGTAGGGGAAATAGGAAGCCAGGTAGTAAGCTTGCGTCACAATTATTCCAAAGATTAGAAGTCCCTACCTTCAAGGAGACCACAGTCTAATAAGATCAGCAAGAGAATGATCGTGTCACACATGGGTATATGAAATCAGGAACAATCTGTTCTGTCTTGTCAGTTCTGTCTTTAAAACATAGCTATCATTTATATGTAATGAAACTGAGGACCAAGCAGATGATACAATTTGCCCAAGGATACGCAGGTCCTAAATTTAAAAAATCGGAATTGTACATAGATTCTTTGACACCATGCCCCATCTTATATGATTCTATGTATTTTTAAAATACTATTTTATTTTTCCCAATTATATGTAAAAGTTTTCAACATCCATTTGTATAAAATTTTGAGTTACAAATTTTTAGATAACTACATGAATTTGCCACCCATTTACAAATATTATCTTATTTGATCCTTATAACAACAGCAGCAAATAAGTACTATTATTCCCACTTTACAAATGGCAAAATTGAGACAGAGGTCAGCTGGCTTGCTCAGAATCACCCAGTAAGTATCTTATTTGTTCTCTGGAAAGATTCATATTCTGGACATCTTGACTTCAAGTCCAGCACTCTATCCACTGGAACATCTAGCCTGTTTTCTCCCTTGACATTAGCATCACATTGGTACACATCCTTAACACCTCACTAGTCATCTCTCTCTGTTTACTTTTTAAAAAAATTTTAACATGGCCCTTTCATAACTTACAGCCTTCTTATACCTTGAATTTTATTTTTAAGAAGAAGGTTAAAGGATATTACTCATAGCAGAGGAAAGGTTCTTTTAAATTTTGTTGTTGTTCATTTCTGTCCTAATCTTCATCACCCCATTTGGAGCTTTGTTTGTTTTTTGACAAAGATACTGTAGAGATTCATCATTCCTTCTCCAGCTCATTTTTTAGAGAAGGAACCTTGGAAAATAGGATTAAGTAACTTACCCAGGGCCACACCACTATTAAGTGTGTGAGGCCAAATTTAAGGTCCAGAAGATAAATTTTCCCTTCTCCAAGTGTAGCATTCTATTTACTGCTCCACTTTTTTTCCACTGTCTCCACACCTCTTTGTTTCACAAATTGATAAGGATAAATCTAATAGAGGGGTATGAACAATACCACACATTGTATAATCCAGTGACATTGGAGTCCTTGCTATTCTTTGACAAAGACACTCCATCACTTGACTCCATGTTGTTTCTACTGACTGTACTCCATACCACAAATACTCTCCCTCTTCATGACCTCCTGATTTTTTTGGCTTCCTTACTAAAATCTCATCTGCAAGAAACTTTTCCTGGTCTTCCTTAATGCTAATTTCTCCCTCTGAGATTGCTTCAATTTATCCTTATTTAACTTGTTATAATTATTTGCATGCTGTCTTTTCCATTAGAATGTGAGCTTCTTGAGGGCATATTTTTGCCCCTTTTTGGTGGGAGAGGGACAATATGTCCAGTGCATAATACAATGCCTAGCATATAGCAAAGCAACAGTAAATAAATAAATATTTATTGATTGTTTCACTGTGGCACAGAATAGATAAGGGATAAAGAGAAGGGAGGACAATGCTAGCTGTATCTTCAACACTAGAAAGTAAAAATTCTGGAGTCCTTCCAACTGCAACATCCCCAAACTGTACTTAGTGTCAGATGGCAAGGGAAGACCATCAATGATGAAGCCCTGGAGCAAAGCCAGTTCTCCAGCTCCAAAGCTGTTTCTATTCCCTGCAACTCAACTTCCTTGGGTTGGACACCACAGTTGGATGAGTGACAACAAGATTTCTGCTTACTTCTGCTTAGTGAGGTATATTAATGTTCCTACAAGCAAGTTGGATGGGAGAAGAGATAGAGGTTCTTAACTTGGGGTCTATGAACTTTTTTCATTAACTGTATTTCAATAATGATGTTATTTAATCTTCTGCATTTAAAAACATTATTCTGAGAAAAGGTTTTTAGGTTTAGCAGACTGCCAAAGGATTCCATGACAAAGAAAAGTTAAGAACCTCTGTTTTAAGGATATTCTGCAGTGTGACATTGAACAATGAGACAGCCATTAGTTTCTGCGAAATAACAGCAGTAGAAAGAATTTGCTGGTATATCTATTACCTTCAGGGATATGTGGACATTTTTTTTATTTTAAAAGAGGGTGAATATAGATACAAGAAACCGAATATCTTATAGCAAAATTCTCAGCTGCATTACAGGTGAATGAAATAAAATGGACTAGAATGGAAAAAGTGTTAAACACTTATTACTTTGTAAACACAAGAAATATCAATTTAAAAAAACATTAGTGCCTCTTATCAAAGAGTATCCAATTTAGTTGGGGAATATGATATGTGCAGAAGCTTTTAGGTTGTACTCTCTGAAAAAGATTCTGGTGTGAACTGGATAGGAAGAGGCCATTTGAGGTATTCCAAATGGTCTCTGCCCTCCAGGGCTCTGCAGTATTTTCTGGTAGAAAGAGTTTGGACTAAAACTTTTGAGAAACTGCTTAATTGATCTATTAAGGTAGAATCAGGGTAACCAGTTAGTTAGTCAAATCATCAGTTACACAAAACCATCAAATTTTGTAAAGGTTACATATAAAGGATATAATAATAGCACAATATGTAGAATGCTAGAGTTTGAGGTTGGAAAACCTGGTCTCTAGTTACACCAGAACCATTTACTAGTTATGTAAATCAGAGCAAGTCACTTTGATCCTAACTGAGAATAACAATATAACTTACTTGATAGTGTAACTGTAAGGATCATGTAAGATAACATAGACAAGGAACCCTTAAAACTTTGATGTGTCAGAAGTGTGAGTCATCTATATTTGAGATGGAATGATTATCTATTCTAGAGACATAGAATGTCAGAGATGGATGAGAAATTTTAGATTGAGTTCTAGCTTTCATTTTACTGATAAAGAAACTGAGACCCACAAAGATGAAATGACTTTCCCAAAGTCATGTATCCAATAAGTATTTCAGACAGGATTTGAACCAAGGTTTCTGGTTCTAATTCAAATACTATTTCCATTTTTAATCTTATTTATTATAGAGATTATAAAGATAACTACAGTATCAGATGAAGGACAAAGAGATCTTTTAATTAAATTAAACAAACACATTAAATACTTACTGTATACTAGGCACCATGCTAAGAATACTAGCATTAGTATTAATAATAAATGTGCTGATATATTAATATATTCATCTAATGCTAATTCATTTACATACTGTTATACTGGGACATGCTTTACTGAGACAAGGTAAGGCAAAGCACCCAATGAAAGTTTAGTGGGGCCTGCTATTTTAGCTGAAGCTATCAATTATGTTACAATTTTCTAAGTAATGCTTAAAAGGATCTAACTAAAGGCAGGCAATATGGTCAAGTGGGGAGAAAAAGAAAATAGTTGTAAACCTAGGACCATCTAGTTCAACTCTTTCCCTTTTGTTCTTTTATTTATTCATTCACTAATTTAATTAGCTTGTTTCTATTTTTTTTTTAATTTTGAGTTCAATTTTTTTTCTTGTATCCATCCCTTCCCCCATCCATTGAGAAAGCAAGCAATATAATACTTATTATACAAGTTAAGCCATTCAAAACATATTTCCATATTGCAAAAAAATAGCATGAAAAACAAAGTGAAAACCAATATGCTTCCAACTGTATCCAGAATTTATCAGTTCTCTCTAGAGGTGAATAGTATTTTTCATCATGAGTGTTTTTGAATTATCTTACAATCCTCTTTTTTTGTTTTAATATGTGAAGAAATTGAGTACCAGAGGGGCTTAGTGAATAGTTCCTAGTTACAGAAATATAGGGTGTCAGAGAAAGGATTTAAACCCAGTCTTTTGGACTCTAGGGCTGATGTTCTCTCTACTGTACCATGTTGACATTTGAATTCAAGACAGCAAGTCAGAGAACTTGGGTTCCAATCTTGAGTCTACCATTGATCAGTCATATTTTTAAAAAAGTAACAGGTTCACAAGATCATAAGATCATAGTTAAAGAGTTGGAAGATACTTTAAATGTCAATTCATCCAGTTCCCTCATTTTGCAGATATGGATTTTTTCCCTAGGAATGTCCAGGAGAAGTAAGTCACTTGCTCATGATTACACAAGTTATCAGGTAGCAGAGATAAAATTTAAATTGATGATTGTGAGGTTTCTTGATTCCAAAATAATTGTGTAAAGCTGCCTCTTGTCCCTTGCCATCTTTCAGCCTTAGGTTCTTTATCAGTAAAGTAGATGGAAATTATACATAACCTTGCTACCAGGCAGTACATTTACAATGAGGTAACAGATGCATCAGTGATTTGGAAAGTTAAAGTGTCAAACAAGCAGAAGGTAGAGTTATTTTCATTTCTTTCTAAGCATCAACAGAGTGTCCCATTCTGAATATTCTTGGATTGGAGTTGCTGCATTGCTGTTTTATGAGGGATGTCCCAGCATTTACTTCTGTTTCCAGATTTTAAATCACTCAGGGTTGAGACTTTAGTTCTTGGCAAGTGTAACCTTTGTTCTAAATGATTGGGTAGATGTGTGTTCAGCACTAAATGAATAATGGATACTAATGATATTAAGCTATTCTCAGATTTATGGGCTTGGCACAAAAGGGAAACTTGTTTGTGAGTCGGTTTTTAGCCAGCCTTCTCCAAGTATTGTTTGACAGAAGGTAAATCCTATCAGATGGTACCAGAAATTTAACAAATCCTAATCTGGCACCTAGTGGGAATACAACACGGGTCACTGCTTCAGAGGAAAGGACTTGGAGAATTCAAATAGAATGACAGTCCGTATTGCGTTTCAATTGTTAGCCTACAAGTAAAAAATTGCAAACTTTCAATGCCTGGGAGAGCAAAGAGCAAGCAAATCATTTAAAAGTAAATAGGAAATTCCAGTCAAAAATTTGGTGTCTTGTAGGAATAGTGATCAGCATCTTGATATTTAGGATGATACAGATATTTGAGCAAGGTTTTCATCCAAATCTTTAACAGCATATGAAAACATCTTACCTCTAATCAATTCCTTCTAAAAGTCATTTTTATGTCTTCTTTTGCCTGAAATCTCAATTGGCCCTATTTCATTTTTGAAAAGGTTAAAATATTGAAGTTGTTGGAAACAATTTGATAAAACAACAAAATATAGCAGCAAAAGCACATAATTTTACTCATGAGGACCAGAAAGCTTGATCTTGATTTTTTTGTAATGGGTAGTGTCAGGATGATAAGAAAGCATTTTCAGAACATAGACATTCTGAAAATTGAACTCACTTTCTACAAAAGACAGCCCTGAAAGTGGAATGCAAATTGTATTGGTTTTGTACATCAAATATATGAAACACACTAGGGAAACATTATTTAAAGTAAATACTTTGAAAAGGAAAAGATCACTAGGTAAGATAAGAAACAACTCAATAATTTGAATTTTGAGATTTCAGATTTTTTGTCACTGTATAACACGTTTGCTGATATATTAGTACACATGATTAATTCCATTGTCTCATTGTAGTGTATAGCTTATGCTGGATTGTAGTAGACTATGTTGAAGGAGTTCAAGCTCTGGCACATCCTATAAAGGCTTCTGAGTAATCATGTATATCTGATTATGTATATCTGTTGTCTGAAGACCATCCTAGTAAAGTCATGAGAAGCTTCATCAGGAGTGTGAGCATAGTATGATGTATTTGGGCATCAAAGAAACTCTCAACTACTCATTTACTAAAATATATACAGAGACTTTGACCTATATCAGCACAGGAAAGATCCACACCAAAGAAACAACACATTCTCAAATATTAGGGGTAGGTAGGTAATATAGTAAGTTAAATATCTAAGCTGCAGTCAGGGAGAACTGAATTCAGATCTTTCTCAGACACTTACTAGTTGTGTGGTCCTGACTTAATTTCTGTTTGCCACAGTTTTCTCATCTGTAAAATGAAAATAATTATAAAACCTCCCATAGTTGTAGTGAGAATCAAATGAGATAATAATTGAAAAGTACTTAATTAAAAAGTGGCTGACACATAATAAGCACTAGATAAATGTTAGCTATCATTATTGTTATTATTGAAGCATATAAGGTCTATTTGGTTAAAAATAAAGCATACTTCACATTTCAGACAGGTTCTGAGGATGATGCATTTTCTTTGACCCTTTTTCCCATCCTACTATGGTTAATTAAAGAGTTCTTCAGTACTTCAATATCACCTTCCCAGAATAAATATAAGCAAATTCCAAAGCATGAAAGATAAGGGGTATCCATCTCAGTGTGGTTAAAAAGATATATTTATAAAAGTATATTTAGAATATGAATTGACAAGCTGAAACGTATGCAGAGGATACCCAGGAAAATGAGGGAATTGGAAACTAACTCATGCTATATTAGGAATGGATGATGCATTTGAGGTCAGGTAGGATATAGAAAAGAGGTCTTAGTGGAAGTATGATAGCTATTTCCAGAAAGTAGCTTACTCAAGGAAGAATTATTTTTTTTTATTTTGCTTAATCCAAATAGGAATAATCATAAGCAATTGACCTGCAAAAATGGAGAGTTTTCCATTTGAGGAAAAGCTTTCTAACAATGTGGAATGTCTTAAGAATTATACAGTCTCCATTAATGAAGATTGATAGAGTGTGAATGGCCAATCAGGGAAATTACAAAAACAGAATTCTTTATCAAATACAGGTTATAATAGGTTATTTAAAGTCATATCCCTCTTTGAGATTCTATGACATCTCTCTTCTATATTAATGACTCATATTTATATGATTTATACATTATTTCATTTCATATCACAAAACTATGTGAAATATATGCTATAGGAATCCCTATTTTGTGTAAGAGGGTTCTGTGAGTTCAAATGATTTGTTCAGAGTGATATAGGTACAAAAGTCCAGTTCTTCCTGACTCCAAGTCCAATATTTTTTCCATACTACTGCATTGAGAATATTAAGAATTCTCATGAACTCTTTACCATGGTTAATTTAACTTTTTATCCATTCAGTCCCCCTCCATTGCAAGTCCACAAAGGAGATAACATTTTAATAGAAATTATAATTATAGGTTATTGCCTGATAAAAAGACCCATATAATTTAAAAACCAGAATCCTTCCATACTTTAACTCATCCCAAAAGTGAAATTTCTCTGGTCCTAACACAACTCCACTAGGAAAGTGAAGATTCTAGGAGTACAGGTGGTATTTTTATATCTTTGAGTTGAAGGTCATGGCTTTAGAAGATATGGGAAATGAACAGCTGGCTGGGTAGATGGTGTCAAAGACAAAAATTTCATTTTCTGGACCAAGGCTTCTAATACCAGATGATGGCTTCCTGGCAAGGGACAGACTGCATCTCATGAGAACTGCAAAGAATGTGTTTGTTGGAAGACTTGCTGACCTAAACAAGAGTACACAAGTTAAAATTTGAGAGGAAGGGAGAAAATGTGCAGATAAAAATCTGCAAAAAATGCATAGTTTTGAGGACAAGCTATGATATTCAAAAAAGAACAATAATGAAGGAGATGTCCTTAAATACTTAGGAGAAATGAGCAGCAAAGAAAAGAGGGAACAATCCAAATAGCTTTGATGCCTTTATTCCAATAAAGAAATAAATCAGGTTTTAAATTTTAATTCAAAAAATATTATCATCTCATATGCAACACTGAAATGTAGTGAGATGGAATTTGTGATTGGAGTGAAGCAATGGCTCTTGAAAGAAATCAATTATGAATGCAGGTAGAAGCATATTATTTTCATTTTTATTGTTTTTTTTTCCTTTCTGATGTTTTTCACTTTTGTTCTGATTCTTCTTTTACAACACAACCAATGTAGAAACAAGCTTAACATGATTGTACATGTATAAGGTATATCAAATTGCTTTTGTCTTGGTTTGGGGAAGGAAAGGAAGTGGGAAAATTTGGAACTCAAAATATTACAAAAATGAATGTTGAAAATTATTTTACATATAACTAAAATACTATGAAGCATAAAAAAGGGGAAGAGAAAGAGTAAATAGGATAGTATTGCAAAATGGAAAACATTGGATATTAAATCAAAGAATATGGATTCTAATCCTGCTTCTGCCACTTTACCTGTATGATCTTGGATAATTCACTTCCCCTTTCTAAGCCTCATTTGCCTCATTGGTAAAATAAAGAATTGGAATTAAATGAAAGTTGCAGAAAGGCCGATTTGAGCTTGATGTCAGTAAATAAATTATTATAAATATCCCACAGTGAAATAAACTTTTAAGAGGGTGCAGATTCTCTGTTTTTATAGTTCCTCAAGTCGATGCTAGATGACCATTTTTGATTGTATAGAGGCAGCTAGGTGGCACAAAAGATAAATTTCTGAAATTAGAATTAGGAAGATCTGAGTTCATATCCTACCCATACATTTATTAATTGTGTAGCTCTCAGGAAGTCATATAACCTCTGTCTGACATCTTTAAATTGAGCTTAATAATAGCATTTATCTCCAGGTTTAAATGAAATAATGTTTATAAAGTACTTTGCAAACTTTAAATGATATATAAATGTAAGCTATCTAAAAGTCCCTTTCATCTCTGAAATGTTGTGATTTCATCTTGCTATCATAAAACTGGAGGAAAGTAGAACTTTGAAATCACATGATCATTCATCCCACAATTTATCATCAAGCAAAAGCATTCAATAGGACTTGTTCTCAATAAAAGAAAGAAAAAAACTGATTAGTAAAAATTATCTTCAGTAACTTCAGCCTCTCCATTCTTGACATTTTAAATATTCCTCCAACCCTCTCAACATATGCAGTTCCCTAATGATGTCTAACATCATGCATTCCAACCACTTCCAATCTCATATCAAAAACAAACAAACAAAAAACCCTTATATTAGTTATTGTACTTCAGTTATGGATTTATCAATGTGTCTGAGCATGCTCTAAGAATATAAATCTTAAGCTATATCTCTGTGAAATAAAAGACATTTTCTCCTAGATAATAGATTTCAAGTATCAGCAAAGACACAGAAAGGGTCTTTTGGGAACCAAGAAACTTTTTTCAGAGCACCTAAAACCTCCCCTATAAAAGCTGTGTACTTAAACTACACATAGTGCTGTTTTTAGATTCAGTCCTAAATCAATTACTATAAATGGCTAATTCAATATGTTATTAATTTTGTCAAGTTTATAGTTTTGCTCATAAGTTTTATTACTGTTGTCCCTGAACCTTTTCTCTTAGCTGATGAACTTAAGCTCTGATACTATCCTATGCAGCTTATCTTTTCCTCTGTATCATCTTTAACAAATATGTTACATTTAAAATGTTATCTTGGTGCTGTGCTCAGTATCTTAGCACAGATCTTTCTTCAGAACTTTATATATGTATATTTGTTTCATTTTGTTTGTTTCAGATTCTGGACAGCACATGACATGTTAGAAAGACCTTGGTCTTTGAGACAGGAGATACCAAGACTGAGTTCAAGTTCCAACACTAACATTTACTCACTCTGTGAGTCTGGGCATTTTACTTAGTTTCTTTATATTTAAAATGGGAATTATCTTAAATGCCCAGTGTAGGGGAAAAGCTTTATAAACATATGCTATTGAAATTTGGGCTATCACAAACAAGTTCACTCTGCTGAAATTCTGAGAATGAAAACCATAACAATAGAAAATCAGAGACCTGGTAGGTTGTTTAATTCATCTCTTTGCCAATGCAGGAAAATTCATGTTCCTGATAACCCCACCTTCTGTTTCGGCATTTTCTCTTCTGTCTGTCATGTTGGGGCTGTGTAGTTGAATACTAATGAGAAAAGCAATGCAGCAATCCAAGACATTTTCCCAAATTGTAGAAAATGTTTCTAAAAGTTTATAAGTCACAGGAGGACAGTTGTGTAACCAACTTTCTTAACTGGCTGGTAGAAAATTAAGATGGCACAAAAATAATAACTCCATCCCTCTAATACTCTAAGTATTGCTAAACACTATTTTCACAGAAACTATGTAAGCTCTAGGAAACTGAGATTCCAAGGAACTGTTGAAGGACAATTGTCCATTTTGGACTCATATTAATGTCTAAAGTAAGATAGAAACTGAAATCTCCTGACTTTTGGGTCCAGTGCTCCATCCACTATCTTAAACTGCATCTCAGCAGGAATTGATAAAAGTGATAAAGTGAGATCTATCTGTAGGATGACTGGGGAACCTCAGGAGGAGCATTTCCTCTTTCTTTTTCACTAAGCTTTTTAGTCAGAAGTGGTCACTTGTCAAAATGACCCTTACTGTGGATTTCAAAATAAGCAAGAGTCCTTGATCCACCCAGATTCTTTATCACAGTACTCCTTGTCTTCATTTTTACACTTGCTTCAAAATTTGATGAATCTATATCTTTATCAGAATGATATTTACTATCTACTCCTCCATAACTAAATAGACAGTCTTCTGGGTTGCTGGACTGAAGTAATTAACCATCCAGTGACCCAATTTCTGAAGATGAGCTTTCTCAGTTTAATTTACTGTTCAGTTTCTTCACTTGGATTTTGCAACATGTTGTTCCCTTGTTTCCTCTCTATTTCATTATGAAAGTCTTGTTCTCAAGATTGCTAGTTTCCTCTTTCTTGATCCTTTGTGTACCTCTTTCCTATACCCAACATCTTTCAAGATTTTCCAATTTCCTGTCTAGTGTATCCTACAAAAATATATTCTCAGAAATAATTGACAAATATATTTGCAGCAAGGTGTAAATGATTGAGACTTTCACTATATTATCTCAATCAGATGAAAATGTTTACTAATAGAAGACTGCAGTCTTTACCAAAATAATTTTTAGGGGAAAAAAGCATACTGGTGGAATTTTTTCCCTTGGAGGAGTGAAGGAAAGGAGAGGATATTTCCAATATATTTTAAAAATGGATATTAAACTGACTGCCCACACAAAATTTATTTATCCTTACTCAAAGAGTGGAAATACCTTGGAAAAAACTGCTACTTCCTACTTGTGTGGTCTTGGATGAGTCATTGAACTTCAATTCTATGATCTCATCCAAACTTATTTTAAAGTAATTTTCCAAACTACTGAGCACCTGGGGGAGGTGAAGGGGATTAGGTGGAGAGAATAGCAGTGGTATAAAAATTAGAGCAAGAGAGAAAAGGAAGACTAAAGGTTAAGGAAAAATAGGAAAAGCTTAGGCCACTGTCAGACTAAGACAATCCATTCAGCAATAACCCAGTAGACCACACGGTAATTAGGATGTTGTTTAATTTGGGGGATAAACTGAGTGAGGGTAGAGAGGGTGAAAGATGGTACAGTTATTGTTTTGAATATCTTGGGTCCTGCAGTGGTTCCTGAATAGCCCAGAGCGATTGCTTTGCTCAGCTCTGCAATTGCTGGACCCATTTTGCAAAACAGCTATTGACTGAAAAACTTAGCTGCATTAAAAGGCTCATAGGATTTATTTAATTTGCACTAGTTTTTCAAAACCAGTCCTTTACTCAAAGAACATTTGCAAACTGGGACTTTTAAATATATTCTTGCTTTGTCTTGCGTCCATTTCAAAAAGGGAAAACCAAAAGATCCCCAAAGCATTTACCCAATTTAAAAACCCTTCACCTCTCCTTTGCATGTCCCCCACATACATACACATCTTCTATTTAAAACTGCAGTGGAACCGTGTGTCAGTTGTCATTAATTCACTTTACAAGGTATAATGTCTGTCTGTTTTCTTGGGTGATTTTTATTTTGTGGTTTTATTTTTCTTTTTGGTGACTATTTTCATAGTCTTGTTACTATTTTTCAGTTGTCTTGATATTTCCTTGCCAAGAGTCTGCAGGGAATGAATGAAATATTTAGGAGCAATCAGAAAGTGTAAATGTAATGAAATCAGTTTAATTTTTTGGTTTAATTTACTGTTCAATTTCTTCACTTGGATTTTGCAACATGTTTTTCTCTTGTTTCCCAAACCCTTTCTGAAGGAACTGGAATGAAATAAAGTTTGTATACAAAACTACTGTTGAGGGCAACCTCTACTAAGTAAAATCAGGACAATATTGAGATTTAAGTCCAACATTTGAGAAAAGGAGTCTAAAATGACTTCTTTAAAAGCAAAAAATAGTATAATAAAAATGCAAAAGTGTCAAAGACGGAAGGAACCCTAGTGATCACCTATTTCTTACCTTTGTTAGAAGTAAGAAACTAATAATAGAGAGAGGGTAGTAGCAACCATAGTTAGAACCCAATTGCCATTATATGATTGGCAATAAAAAGCATAATGAGCATTGGATAGAGCATCAATTCTGGAGTCAGGAGAACCTGAGATCAAATGGAACTTCAGCCACTTTGCTATCTGTTGACTCTGAGCAAGTCACTTAACTGTGCTTGTCTCAGTTCCTCATCTGTACAATGGGCAGAAGGAAATGCAAACTACTATAATGTTGTTGCTTTTGATTATTCCTGAAGAGGCCCATGGCATCAGAGAAATGATAAACTGAATTTAAGTAAAGGAGGGTTCGGCAAAGTCACGAGCTTCACTTTCTCCTCTGGAGCCATCTGATCCAGGGCCAAGATGCAGATCAAGATGACTGGAAATGGCCCTAGATGCAGTGGGAGTGGTCTTTTTGAGTTAAGGTCTTTTATAGATTTCAGTTTAACTGAGGCAACACCTAATCAGTGATAGGTAGGAAATGAGACCGAGAATGGTCTCTTTTATCCAGTCAAAATATACATACATATATATATATATATATATATACACATGCATATATGTATATTTATTTTTGTGTATATCAATGAATGAAACACCTTTAAGGTTTCTGGCCAAAATAGAAATGATTTCTATTTACATTTACTATGAAATAATTAGGGCCCAAATAATGACCAAGTCAGACTTGGATAGGAACCTTTTCTGGGCCAATTAATTATTGAGAGCCATTGTGATTTGTGATTTTAGTTTAGGTCCTAACCATGATCCCTAAAATATCTAGGAAGGTTTCAGTTTTCCAAATTTCTCTTACCTTCAAGTAAGGGTATGATAGTCTATATAGACAGAGGGAAGGAAAAGAAGAAAGAAAAGAAAAGAAAAGAAAAGAAAAGAAAAGAAAAGAAAAGAAAAGAAAAGAAAAGAAAAGAAAAGAAAAGAAAAGAAAAGAAAAGAAAAGAAAAGAAAAGAAAAAAAAAAGAAAAAAAAAAGAAAAAAAAAGAAACTGTGCTACCTAACTAGCCATTTCCATTTGGGTCCCCACTGAGACAGCTCCTACTTCTACTTACAGAAGTTGTTATTTATCCTTCATTCTTAAAGAGGACCATGACATCAGAAAGGTGATGCCATGGCATGCAATTGAATTGTATTTAAGGAAGGGCTGTGCAAAGTCATTGTTCTCACTTTCTCCTCTAGAATTATCTGATAAGATACAAATGTTCTTAACCTATTTACCCCAGTTCCTGGATCTATAAAATGAGCTAGAAAAGCAAATGACAAACCACTCCAATATCTTTTCAGAAAAAAATCCAAAAATGGGTCACAGAGAGTGAGATATGACTAACACCACCCAACAAAAACAAAAATATCAAGTCTAAAGAAATCTTTGATTGGTGGAAATCTAGTTTTGGTAGATATATACTAAAATGAATCATCTTGGAAGAGATCTTTAACTTCCAAGAGTTTGCCCTATGTACCCAGAAAAAACAAAGTAGATGAAATAAACTAATACTAGTCGTTCAGATTATTCTACACAGTCAGATGGAGTTTAACCCCTCAATTTACAAAGCTCGTCCATCAGTATATATTTGTGCATATATACAAGCATATGTGCATATATATATATATATGTAACTGTATTATACATACACATATGCACTTGTGCATATACAAAAATGTGATATATATTTTACCCATAATTATATGCATTCACACATATATGCATATATGTACATATACACATTCATACATATACCTGTATGTGATTGTGTGTCTCAGAATGCCATTTCAATATTTGTACCTGCTTCTCAAGAGAATAGGCATTTGGCCGCTTCCTTTATGTGGAGAAAAAACGAGGGATCTTCATGCAAGAAATCAAGAAAATGAACCCTATAAAAACTGTCTTTTTCTTAGGTAAAAAATGATGACCCTTGGCAAGTTAAAAAAAAAAAAAGATTACTAACTTTAAAAAATAAATAAAGGAGCCAAGTAAGGTAAATAATGAAGACACTATGACCCATGAAGAGTTTCTGAAATCAAATTAAGATTCAGGATACATTAAAACAAGACATTCTAACCAGCTTCTATGAGTTTCTTTATGGTCAAGAAGAATGCATGGAGGAAGAAGTGAAGATTAGTGACAAAGAAGTATGTTTATTTATTGGGGGGAGGGGAGAGTTGGAAAGATGCAATTTCATTAGTGCAGAGAATTTCTATAAGGAAACTCCCTCTTCCAAAGCAGAGCAAGAATCATGGCCTTAAAGAGGTACCTGAAATTTTAAGCAACTTGCCCAAAATCATGCAATCAGAATATTTCTGAGACAGAATTAAAATTCAGGTAGTCTTTATTCAAAGGGCTGCTCTCAATCTATCCAAGCATTCTGGTTCCCTGTAATATATACTTATTGGAAATTAATAACAGGGGTAGTTAGATGGTGCAGTGTATAGAATGCTGGGTCTAGCATTTAAAAAACTCATCTTGGGGCAGTTAGGTGGCACAGTGGATAGAGCACCAGCCCTGAATTCAGGAGGATCTGAGTTCAAATGTGACCTCAGACACTTAACACTTCCACTTAACACTTAACACTTAACCCCAATTGCCTCAGCAATCCTCATCTTCCTGAATTCAAATCTGGCAAATCACTTAACCCTGTTTGCCTCATCTGTAAAATGAGTTAGAGAACAAAATGACAAACCTCTACAAAGAGTAAGCCACTACTAGAAAATAACTGAATAACAAACAAATAACACCTTTAAATAGTTATGTCTTTTTAATGTCGCTTAAACATTCTTTGTTTCTTAATTGAAGGTTGAATGGTAGGTACCATGGTTAAAGCAATGGACTGGAAGTCAGGAAACCTGATTTCTGGTCCCTGCTGGGACATTCGCTCTGTAACTCAAAACAAGTCAATTCACCTCTCTGAGTCTCAGTATCTTCATATGTAAAAAAAAACACATCATCTCTAAAGTACCTTCAAGTTATATTAATCTGGCTCTCTAGAGTTTCTTAAGTAGAAAATAAAAAGTCATCATTAAATCTTGTAGTTTTGAACAAAAATATATGACTGTCAAGGAAAACCAATATTCTAAATTCAGTGTCTGGGGTGCCCTACTGCCACCTCGTGGCAGCATACCAAAACTTTAGAGACTGATTTTTTTTTTTTTTTGAGATAAATACACTCAACCTCCTTCTATACTTTTCCCCTTTCAAAAAAACCCAAAAAAAACAAAAAAAAACAAAAATAAAAACAAAAGACCCTAAAATTATAGAGCAACAACAGTGAGCCTTATTTCCTTAAAACCACAGACTCTCCACATAATCTCAAGTGAATGCATTAATTTCCCTTGCCTCAGTCTCCCCATCTATGGGACTCTATGGGACTGACAACTCTCAAATGAAAGATGCTTCTAATAGAAAGATTGCTGTGAATGCTGCAATCACGTGAAAACCAATATTTCTATGCATTGCTACCATCTTCACTGAAAAACCTTTACATAGGAATTGTGAATTGTGGGGCAGGTTAATAAATAAAATAAATTTTGCATAATAAACAATAAATAAGTAAAATAAATATTTTATATAAAATAAAACAATCATTGCAGTTCTTACTGGTATTTTCAAATTCATGCCAGGAAATATATTATTATTTTAAACAATTCAGATATTGTTTAAACACCTTTACAATAGAAATTCATGTATTTTTTTCTTTTTTTTTTTTAAGATTTGGTCTCTCTAACTTAATCATTCTGTAAAGTACAGCAGCGTGCCATTCAAACCAGGTCCAGTTCCAATACTGAAATTTCAAAAGCTTCAATCACATCCATATTTTCTCACCTCTGTTTGTTTACCCCTTATGAGAAAGCCCAGTGCATCTAACTCTCAGGGATTCATAATATTTGTGTTGGACTTGGTGGGGACCAATCAGCTTTAGTCTACTGAAGTTCAAAATTGCCTCCTTCACTAGCAGAGGTTACAAACATGCCCTATCACCCCTGCCAATTTATATTACACTTTAAGTTTTGCAAATATCTTTCTCCATGACAAAATAGCACCACATTTCACAGATGGAAAAACAGAAAGTTGCAGTCAAGTAACATATCTAATGAGTTAGCCAGTAAGTATGACTGATAAAATTAAATTCCGAGTCTTCCAACTCCAGGCCCATGATTCTTTTCCTTAGAATAGGCTGCCTCTGGAAACAGTACCTTTTCCATAGCATAATTAATCCTCTTTCCCCCAAGAAGGATACTTGTTCATGATAAATTCAAAAACAGATGAAAATCAGAATATACTAAGCTCATTAAATAGGCTCCTGGAATACTAATGACCATAATGGGTTTGCTTCAAGGGGGAAAAAGTATAAATTATCTCTAGCAATAAAGCCAGATATCATCTTCTTTCAAGAAACTCATTTGAAAGAACAAGATATAGCTATAGTCAATTCAGCTTTGATTGGTTGGAGCAAACAGAATCCACTTAAACATACATATTGGGAAGAGGTGTTCCTATCATATAATGTAAAATGCCCCAGGAGTGTAATCATCTATGAATGTAGAATAAAGAGTGAATCCTAATTCCAAGGGATAGATAAGCAGTGAAAAATAAATTCCAATAAGCAGATATGCTTAGCCCAGCTTAAATCCTTGGATAGGTGAATTCTTCTCATGTGTTTTTTTTTTTCTCCATCACATAAATATTTATTAAGTGAAGGTGATATCTCCAAGAAAAGGAGCTTATGAGACTCCCTAGCTGGAGATTCTATTAGAGGTAAAATTTAAAATATCAAACAGAAAACCTATTAGTTCAAATTGTATCCAACAGAAGAATATCACCATGAGAATTGAAAGCTATTTGAATCCTGGTAAAGGCTACATGACTACTTGAAAGGCTGTGCCTAGTAAGGGGCCAGCTGGGTAGGTCTAAGATCACATACTCAGCAACATCTTAAATAATGGCAGAGATACTGATTTTATCTGCCAGAGAGAATTGACAATGTGTTCTTTCCAAATCACTCCCATTTGGTCCAAAGTAGTTTTCCATCACTGAATTCTGTCACATTACAAGAGACTTGTTTATTCTTTCTCTGTGCTATGAAAGTTAAATGTTAGTATCTTAAAAAAAAAAAAACAAAAACAAAAACAAAACACTTTGGGCCAATAGTTGAGAGTTTTCAGCAGTGGGAAAGAATCTGCTATTTGAAAGGTATGAGAATCCCTTCTTTAGATAAGAAGTGCATTCCTGAGATTTCTAATGGAAAAGGAAAATGTTCAGGTATATTACTATAGAGTTAACACATTTTAAATAAGTATATCTCCCAAATTTAACAGCATCAACTTTTCTATCTTCAAGGTCTTTCTGACAATCTCTTCCAATTTCTCTGACCACACATACTTTACTTGCTACTTCCAGCTTGATGAGTTTTTTTCCTTACTAGTTAATTTTAGCTATTTTATTTATATTTTGACACTCAACACTAAAATGATATGTGAACTTGAAAGGCATCATGTGCATATATATTTGCATATATGCATATATGATTATATATACATAAATGTGTATATATACAAATATATATACATACCACATATATATGTATATATATATACTGTATACACATAACTATACAATATAAACACATATAGTATGTATTGTGTATAAATTAATATATATCGTATGGTATTTAGAATATAGTACATGTATATATGCGAGTGTATGCACATGGCATAATTATGGAATAGTAGACATATAATTGTCTTCAAAGCCAGAAGATTTGGGTTCAATTCCAGCCTCCTACACATGCAGGCTACAAGACTCTTCACAAACTTCTTAACTTTTCAGCATTCCAGGTAACTCTCAGAAACTATAACTATCCTTTGCCTTTCTTTGCATAGGAAGCATTTAACAAAGAGCCTGATGCATAGTAGGTACTTAGTAAATGTCTGTTTCCTTATTTCCAGTTACTAGTGTGATAGAAAAATTTTAACAATTTGCTATCCAAAGTAAAAAAAAAAAAAATGTAAGTAGCACACACTTTTAAGTGTCATCTGTACTAATCATTTACTACTTCATTTTCTACCTGATTTTAATAAACAACAAAACAATATATTAAGGTTTGCTTTGTAGTGTTTGCTGATTTTCAGGATATAAATGATCCAATCAAAAAGAAATTATACACACACACACACACACACACACACACAAAATCCTTTACTAGCTGGCTTCAACATACTCCTGCTTCCAGTCTGAGCATATGACTCCCAGGGACTGTTACTTCCCTCCATTCCTCATGGGTAGTTCTTCTTGCAGTTCTAACAAATCCCAGTAGGTGGTAACAAGGTCACTCTTCTTAACAAGATATCTTAAGGTTTTGTTTGTTTGTTTTGTTTTATTTTGTTTTTTGTTTGTTTCTTGCAAACTAGAAATCACCAACTTTTTGGGAGGAGGGGAATGTTATATTGATGCTTACTTTTAAACATGACTATCTTTCTGTTTTCAATTTTTTTTATTATTAAATCTTTTTTATTTTCAAAACATAAACATAGATAATTTTCAACATTTACCCTTGCAAAATTTTGTGTTCAAAATTTTCCCCTACATTTCCCCCACCTCCTTCCCTAGACAGCAAGTAATCCAATATATGTTAAACATGTACAATTCTTCTAGACATATTTTCATGCTGCACAAAAAAAAAAATCAGATCAAAAAGGAAAAAATGAGAAAGAAAACAAAATGCAAGCAGACAACAACAAAAAGAGTGAAAATACTATTTTGTGATCCATACTCAGTCCCCATAGTCCTCTCTATGGGCGCAAATGGCTTTCTTCCTTACAAGATCATTGAAACTGGCCTGAATCACCTCACTGTTGAAAAGAGCCGTGTCCATCAGAACTGATCATCATATAATTTTTTGTTGCTGTTTACAGTGATCTCCTGGTTCTACTCACTTCACTTAGCATCAGTTCATGTAAGTCTCTCCAGGCCTCTTTGAAATCATCCTGCTGATTGTTTCTTATAGAACAATAATATTCCATAATGTTTATACACCATAATTTATTCATCCATTCTCCTACTGATGGTATCCAGTTTCCAGTTTCTTGCCACTACAAAAAGGGTTGCCACAAAAAATTTTGCACATGTACGAACCTTTCCTTTCTTTATGATCTCTTTGGGTGCTGGATCAAATGGTATGCACAGTATGATAGCCCTTTGAGCATATTTCCAAATTGATCTCCAAAATAGTTGAATTAGTTCACAACTCCACCAACAATTAGTATCCCAGTCTTCCCACATCCACTCCAATATTCAACATTATCTTTTCTTGTCATCTTAGCCAATCTAAGAGCTGTGTAGTGGTACCTCAAAGTTTTCTTAATTTGCATTTAGAGTAATTTGGAGCAGTTTTCCATATGACTAAAAATGTTTTCAATTTCTTCACCTGAAAATTATCTGTTCACATCCTTTGACCATTTATCATTTGGATAATGAGTTGAACCCTTATAAATTTGAGTCAATTCTCTATATTTTAGAAATGAGACCTTTATCAGAATCTTTGAATGTAAAACAATTTTCCTGATTTATTGCTTCTCTTCTAATCTTGTCTGCATTGCTTTTGTTTGTACAGACTATCTTTCTCTTAGCAGAATCCTCCCTTGTAAAAAGTACAATGGGGCAAAAATAAATACATACATAAAATAAAGATACTATGTGTCTTAAAATATATGTCTCAACAAGGACCTATTGTTCAACCTTTGTCAACAGGCAGGTGTAATGCAGGGGGCATCAAATCCTTTGAAGTCACAATTTATTATTGATCAAAGATATAATGTATTTCACTGGTATTTTTCTTTACATTATTAGGTCATTATTTACACATCATTTATAATATCTTACATATATTTCATTATTTACACTCATGATTCTGCTTGTTTTGTTCTGTATCATTTATTCTAATTAAAAATATCCAGCTTACTCTGAGCTTTGCATATTTGTCATTTTTTATGCTTCAAGCCTTTCACTAGGGAAAATTTTTCTTTGTCATAAGCATTCCCATACAGAAAGATACTTCAGAAGTTCTCTATTAATAGAAGGCAAAATTATCCCTGAATTAAAGATATAATGTTGTGCCAGTCAAGGAAACTTTCTTCTAAAGTTCCTTCCCTAGGTTATAATTCCACTTGCTCACTGGCATCATGGAAGGTTTTTTTGTTTGTTTGTTTGTTTGTTTTGGAGGGGGTTGGTTTTGTTTTGGTTTGTTTTGCTTTTTGTTTATTTTATGCCTTAGGGATCAAGAATAAGAACACATTATCCTTATCTCCTAGTAGATCTTACCAGTATATGGTTCAGATAATAATCATTTTTACATAATACCCAACTTTGTAACCCCATTTGGGGTTTCCTTGACAAAGATACTGGGTAGTTCGCCATTTTCTCATTTTACATATAAGAAAACTGAGGCAAATAGAATTAAGTGACTTGCCCAGCATCACATAGATAGGAAGGGTCTGAGACCTGCTTTTATATAGCTACTCATAGACCTTAGATCTCAAGGAGAAGAGAAAGAGACCTGAGATATTTAGGAAGATGAAAAAACAAAGAAGTAACTGTCTTGGTAATGAAGACAGCTGAGAGCCCCAACTCAGATAGCTGAAATTGAACTTTTGTACTATACAGAGCATCTTGGCTAAGGCCAGAGTAGGAGACTGGGGTTATGAAGAGTCAAACATGACTGAAAATGACTGAACAACAAGATCTTCAAAGATATAATAACAATGATAATAATGACAATAACTAATATTTCCAAAGAATTTGGTACTTTGCAATTATTATCTCATTTGATTCTCATGACAACTCTAGGAGATACATGTTACTATTATCTGATTTTCATAGGTGAGAAAATTGAAACAATTAAGATAAAGTGGCTTGCCCAAAGTCTCACAGCTAATAAGCATGCAAGGCTGAATTTGAACTCAAGTCTTCTTATCTCAGGGCTTTATATGCTGTATCACTGAGTTGCCCAGGTCTGGTGTATGAAAAAGTTCTAGAAAGAGCATTACTCTCCTTTAAAGTGGAAAGTACTTTGTACCAGGAGATGAGAAATCTGAATTTTAGTTTCGTTGCTGTTTCAGAGTTTCTATGTGAATATCTACTCAATTTATTTCCTTTTTCTGAACTTCAATTTCTCATCTGGAGAAAAAAGGATGAAATATAAAATTTTTTAAATTGCCTTCCAGCTCTATAATTACATGACTCTATTAATGACTCTATAATTTTGAAGGTAGTGGTTTTCTGTGATAACATGATTTCTAAGGAATAAGAACCAGCAGAAACAACATCAGATTTGGATTCACAGTCAATTGGGTTTAAATGCTGTCTGAGATCACTATTATTCCACTTAGTCATTGCAAGACCATGAACAAATAAGTTCCTCATTTGCAAAAGGGCAATGATAGTACCTACTTCACAGGATGGTTAAATACTAGAGTTCTATTTTCCTACAGAAATGTGAGTTATTATTCATTTCAAAACAATATAATGGGGAATGAAATAAAGTCATGTGGCTGGTTTCCATAAGTTCTGGAGAAAAGTTAGTCTTGTTAATTTATAATCATATACATATACATACATACATACATACATGCAAATGTATGTATGTATGTGTGTGTGCTTATATAACTAAATTAAGTTATATTTAACTTATAGTATAGTATAGGAAATTAAGTTCTAGGTTTTGTATAATAGACCATGAGTGCTCTAGGAATTAAGACAAAGATGTGATCATTATGATCTAAAATTATTTGAAGAATGAGAGATAGTACAGTTCAGTGGAAAGCCTATTAGTTCTAGAGTCATAGAATTTGGATTGAAGCACACCTCTGATATGACTTATGGTACTTTGGCTCTCTGTAAACCTCAGTTTCTTAGTTTGTAAAACAAAGAATTGAACTACATGGCCTCTGAAGTCTCATCTAGTTATAATTCTATGACAATGTTTTACAGAGATAGTGGGACTTGAAATAGTTATCAAATGATGAGTATGATTTTGGCTGTACAAAGGAGAGAGGAAAACAGTCTTCTAGGTGCAAGGACTACCATGAGCAATGAGCCTCGTATGTGACACAAAGAAAATGGGAGAATAGTGAGATAAGGAATTTGAACAGTGAAAACAAATCATGATGAGGAACCAGGGAAGATGTTTCAACAGATAAGAGTGAAGAAATGCCATGTAATGCCTTGAATGCCAGACAGAGATGTTTGGACATGTTTACATAAACTATAAGGAACAATTGTGGCTTATTAAGAAAAAAAAGAAAGAGACAGAGACAGAGATCAGACAGACAGAAACAGAGAGAAACACACAAAGAGAGACAGAGAGACAGAGAGAGACAGAAAGACAGAGAGACAGAGAGAAAAATCATTGAAGAGTAATCTGTAGGTTGTGTAGAGGATAGTTTGGGAATAGAGATAGAAAGAATAAGTTAGGAAGATATCTTAGAAACCCATCTGTGAACTAATGCAGACAGGGGAAAGAGTTATTCTTGCAGAAACGTGAAAAAGTGTATAAATGTATTGCATAGGAGGAGTTGGGAACTATTTGAATGATGAGGGACAAAATATGTGTGTGCAGGAGAGGGAATCAAAGACACAGCTTTAGTGTAGTTCATTAAAAGGAATGCTGACTTGACCAAGATGTGGTATATGATTATGATAGAATGTTACAATGATATAAGAAATAACAATCACAATGCTCTCAGAAAAAAAACTGGACTTGCATGAAATGATATATAGTAAACAGAACTAGGATAATATTATACAAAGTAACAGTAATGGTGTACAATGATCAGCTGTGAATGACATAAATTCTCAGCAATGCAATGATCCAAGACAATTCCGAAGGATTTTTGATGGAAAATGATATATACACTATCAAAAAAATATCTAATGGTGTTGAAATGTAAATCAAAACATACGTTTTCAAAACTTTTTTTTACTTTTCTTGATTTTTTTGTTATTTTTTTTACACCATGACTAATGTGGAAATATATTTTGTATGACTTCACTTGTATAACCTATATCAAATTTCATGTTTTCTCAAGGTAGATGGAGGGGGAAGAAGAGAAAGAAAGAATTTAGGACTCAAAATTAAAAATAATGAATGTTAAAATTGTTTTTACATATACTTGGGGAAAATAATTTAAATATCTAGAATTTGTAAAAAAAAAAAAACAAAACCACATATATATGTATATATATATACACACACATTATATATATATATGAAATAATTTGTGTTTTAAAAAAAGTTTCTTTGGTATTTACTACATATGTGACATTGAGAAAGTCACCTACCCTTTCTGAGCCTCAACTTTACTATTTGAAATGTTGTGCTTAAAACAGTGCCTGGCACATAGTTGTTGCTTAATAAGTGTCTATTGATTGACTGTTCATTTTCAAAGAAAATCAATGAAAACAAGGTAAAGTCTTGACTTGAAAGTGAATTGGATTTTAGTAAAGCTGGACTGGGCAAAGTCAATAGCTTTACTTTGTCCTCCAGAACCATCTGGGTCCGGTGGCAAAATATAGATAAGAACATCTGGAAATGGTCCTGGATACAGTGAAAGACACTGGCTAAAGTGTTTCACCTTTCTCAGTTTGTCTGAGGCAACCCCCATTCTGTGATTAAGGCTTGATAAGAAAGGAGTTGAGGGGGAGGGGGTGGCCTTTTTTACCTAGTCAAAAAATCAATCTGGGAAGGAAGTTCTCAGATTTTTTGTCCAAAACAGCAATAATTGCTAATTAGACCCATTCTGTTATCAAAACCTAATGACAAAAAAAAAAAAAAAAAAAAGAAAAGAAAAAAAGACTTGGGACAATACTTTTTGTTGGCCAGATTAGTGAGAGCCAGAGGCACAGTTAGGTAGCTCTATTTGAATCCCAATGTGTTTTATGAAAGCTTGGTTTTCCAATGTTTTATTTCAAGAAATCATAAGTGAAACAACACAAAGCAAAAGAGTTAATTGTAGGGCAGCTAGGTGGCACAGTGGATAGAGCACCAGCCCTGATGTCAGGTCTCAGATATTTAACATTCCCTAGCTGTGTAACCCTGGGCAAGTTACTTAACTCACTTAACTTCAATTGCCTCAGCAAAAAGCAAAAGAGAGAGAGAGAGAGAGAGAGAGAGAGAGAGAGAGAGAGAGAGAGAGAGAGAGAGAGAGTTAATTGTCCCATTTGGACTACATGGGCTGGCTCCAAAATCCCTTCTAGCTCTCATTCTATGGTCCCATGATACTAAGATTCTAACCTTGAGGGACCAGAAAAAGGAGAAATCCAATGGCATAAATAAAAGGAGTCAGGACCTAATATAGTGATCAAATGGGCCATGATAAAAATCCAAAATAGTAATTCATTTTCATATGGCATCTTCCTTTAAATCTCATAAAGTAAATAATGTTAATATTAATGCCTCCATTTTAAAAATGAGGAAATTGGGGCTCTTAGAGTAAAGGAATTCACCCACAATCAGCATACCCAGGAACAAAGATTTCAAATTCAATATTCTTTCCCATATGTTTTATTATTCACTTCATACCACATCAATGTGGGTCCTGGAAACTGGGATTGGATATTGTTAAAATGTTCAGACTGAAGATGTAAATTAGTCTTCAGCACTATGATCATACTTAAAGTTGTGAGAATGGATAAGCTTCCTACAGGAGGGAGTATATAGAAAGAATAACAGAAGGCTATAAATTGAGCCTTGGGGGATATTCAAGTTAAAGTGCATAAAGAGGGAGAAAAGTTAATAAGGAGAGAAAAGAATAAAATAAAGCAAAGAGAGCTAGAATGGAATAGCATTATTGAAGTCAAGGAATATGAGAATTTTAATAAGAAATATTATCTTATATTAGCAAGGTATCAAGGAGAATGAAGATAAAGAAAAAAAAATTTGTTGTTATTGCTGTTGTTTGTTGTTGTTGTTGTTGTTGTTAAGCAGATCATTGATTCCAAATCTCAACAAACTAAGAAACTGCACTCCACTAAAACAGGCAGATTATATGAATCAACAGCATCCTCTGTCAGTTTGAGATAGCACAGAGTTCCCTCAGGGCAGGAAACTTCTCTTCTGTATTTGTATAAGGTATGATTGATGCTCCATAAATTAAAAAATAAAAACAAAAAGAGAGAAAACCTAAATCCAATTTTAAAACACAGCTTGATACCAGTATTGGAAAATTTCAAAATACCAGCTGCTAATAGGCTTCCAAAAGCTCAAACTCAGGGAATAATACTTGGAAAAATGAATATTATACTATGGGAAAATTGGCCAAAACAGAAAAATATTTTTCTCTAATTGGTATTAGTCAATTTGACAATGATCATACCAATTTGCTTGTTTAAATAAATGAAAAGAAAATGGCAAACAACATCTGCTTGTGGATAGGGCATATTTTGTTTTTTGGACTTTTTTTTTGTTTGTTTTTAGTTAATGGGCAGGTAAAACATTGATGTTAGTTTGAATGCAAAATAAAAGAGGGGAATGACTGCAGCACTTAAGTGCTTCAGGAAACATTGTAAATGCTAATCAATATATACAACACTCAAATACACAAGTAATTTACCTAAAGAAGCATTATAGAAATCAGTAGAAATCTAGGAACTAAATAAGAATTTCAGGTTATGAGGACAAAAGTTTTTCTTTAGGTCCTCCTGCTTACCAGCGTATTTCCTTTGTATTCATTCCCATTGAACAAATGTATTTTTTTTCTTTTTTTTTCTGGAAAGCAATGTAGACAGCATGCCAAGATCACAGAATTCATAATATTCATACAGAAAGAGAACATGGATTTCACTGAGTTCAATACTACAATTTTATCCATAAAAAAGTGAGGTTCAGAGAGGTAGAAATAATTTTACCGATTTTACAACTGGAAAGAGATAGGTAGAACAAGGGCTAGAAGCTAAGTCTTTTCCATGTCTGGTATTTTGTTTTGTTTTTTTCAGCCTTAACAAATTGTTTCAGCAAAAAGAAAGAAAACCTGGGCATTCAGTAAAAGTCTTTTTCTTGACTTACCTTCTTCCTGATTTCTCAAGTCATATCAATATTTTACCCTCTTTTCATCTCCCATTTTTATGTTAAGTCCAATATAAATTTTCTAACTTGTCTCTGATTACTGTCTCTATTGGTGCATTGCTTGGTTCTGACCCTCAGCATTTTGATTCAACCAATACTTTTACTCAGTCTTCTACTGATTCTATTACTAAACCTCTCCACTTCTGATCAGAGTTACTATACTGCTTTTGAATTTCACCTATTGTCCTGATCAGTGTCACCTGACATAACATTAGTGTTGTTGGAATTAAGTCTTCAGGTTACTTTTCTGGTAATTTTGACTAAATCAAGTTGTATGTATAAAGACAGAATCTATTGTTGATTGGGAAACAGAGAGGTTTGTTTAATTGGAATGAAGACATGAGTAGTCAACTAAATTTTCTATTTTGGAGGGAAGTTTTGGAGTGAAGAAGTGTTAAGACATTTGAATTAGCCACTAAATGGAAATGTGTTTTATTTTTATATAAAAATATAGTTAAATTACATGTGCTGTACATGAAAGCAAAAAAATACTACAATTGCTATAGTATGTAAATTTCCTTATATGCAAAGATCCTCTTCTTGTTGAGGGTCAATGGGACTTAGTGGAAGGCATTCCATATTTGATTTCTGAACATTTAGGCTTGAATCCTGCCTCTACCATCTACCATAGGCAAATCATTTTAACTCTCTGATGCTTACTTTTCTCATCAATAAAACAGGAATAGTAATATTATACATCATCTCTTGCAGGGTTGTTATAAAGATCAAGTGAAATAATATATTTATATGCAAACTGCATTTTTTTATTATCCTTTAAAAGTCTTTATCAAAATATTAAGATAGGGTGGTAATGTAACTGGGAGATCAATCAAATTGTAGAGAAAATTGAGGTATCTGGATTTTATCTCTTCTCCTTACTCTTTCCTTACTGAAAGAACTATAGAATCGACAAATATAATAGCTCTTTGAGAAGAAGTGCAAGGCAGACTCTTAACTAAAGATACAACTTCTAGGAAAATAGGAAAGATATAATATCTTCTTGGAAATCACACCATTCTTCCACCACACCATTCTGGGATTTTTAATCAAATAGTTATAATCTCAGAGTAGGAAAAGTTTTCTTCAAAATCAGACTATTGATGGTTAGTCAATTTCAAAAAAAAATACTAGGTGATGAGGAGAATGTGATAAAAGGAATGAACACTAGATTGAGTTCTAATTACAACTGTGTCATTAGCCATGTGACATTGTCAAATCAGAGTTCCATTTTGGATTTTAATTTTCTTATAAAATTAGAGGAAGTTGAACCCTTAGGCAGTCAGGTCAGTTAACAAGAATTCATCAAGCCTCATGATAGCCATGAAGGCAGTGGAAATAAACTCAGTGGATTGTTTAGAGGTTAGTGAGACATCAAAAGATGCCAAGGTCATCTACTGTATGCCAGGCTTTCTCCAGTTATCTTCACTTTTATTTTGCTACTGGACTTTGATGATTCTGGAAGAGATAGTATAAGTGATGATGGTGGGCACTCTGCTTCACTTGAATCCAATTCACATACAAATCAAAACATCACCCCATGATTTTATTGGTCCATTGATAGGTAATGCACTAAAGCCCAGAGATACAAAGAAAATGTCACATGGTCAAGGTCACATAGTGGATAATAACACAGGTGCTTTGACCTCAAATCCAGTATGCTTTTCATTGGACCATATTGTCTACCACAAACATGGAATCACTTTCCAAAAGAGGTGGTACTTTTTTGGACTTTAAAAGATATTTGCAAGGGATAAAGATGTAGAGGGACAATATAAACAGCCTCTATTCACTAATTGATTTTTTTCTTTTCTCAAGAGTTATGTTGCATCATGTGGATATAGTACCTATAAAGGAATTAAATATTGAAGGGGGCAACAGATATGAGAATGCTGTTTTTTGCTTAGCACACTCTGTACTAAGAAAAATGAGATTACTAGCACAAAAATGAAATTTTGGTTAGATGTTAGAGAACAAATTAGATGAGACAAATATGATTGCTTTCTTGAAAGTTGCAAAATTGATAGCTGAAAGAAATGAAATAACTATAGTAACTGTCTTTTATGTTTATTTTTTCCCATGCATCTGAGACAATATATCAGCAATTTTACTTGCAAAATTAATTGAATTACTTTTGGATGGGAGCATAGTAACATGGCTTGAAAAGCAACTGAAGGGAATGCTATGAGGATAATAATGCACAATCAGGAACTGATATGGGGTGGGGGGAGGAATCAAACAGAATGATCCAAAGAATTTTTTGCAGGGTTACATATTATGAATATGCAAGGGGTAGGGTGAGAGAAAGCAAAGGAAGACATTACCAAGAGGAATGCTATTGATTTTTTAAATGACAGAAAAATTAGGAAGAGGAATTAAAGAAATAGAAAGGAGGTGCTTCAAAGAAAGAACTATATTATTCTAATATATATATGTATATATATGACATATATATAATATATATTTGCATGAAAAAATTAGAACTGGAAGGGAATAGAAAATCTTCAATTTAAAAGAAGAAATGTGATCTTTATAAAGTTCAACAAACATAATTTCTTAATAACTTAATCATTTTATTAATAATATCAGCATTTTAATAAAAAAATCACCACTGGCAATTAGGGAAGTGGACTCACATTGTTTATATGCTCTTTTGAAGAGGGGTGTTCCCAAGGGTAGCAATCAACTCTGATTGGTTAATAATTAATAAGAGAATGAATATTCCAATGAGGATTTGAGGATGACATCATGTCAAAGAGAGACTATCCATATACCCAGATCACCTTCAGCCTTGTACAATCTATTCAAAGAATTTAATCCCACCAAAACCTGAATAGAGGATAATGGCTTCCCCACCTGAAGCATTTTTTTCTCCTTGAGATTATAGTTCTGAAGTTTTTCAATGATATTTATTTGGAGGTTTCCTTAAGGGATCTCTTTCTGGAGATGATAGATGGATTCTTTCAATAACTATTTTGTCCTCTGGTTCTAATATAGCAGGCTAGTTTTCCTTGTTGATCTCTTGAAGAATGCTATCTAGACTCATTTTTTGATTGTGGCCTTCAGGTAGCCCAATAATTTTTAAATTGCCTCTCTTGGATTTATTTTCCAGGTCAGCTGTTTTTCCAATAAGGTATTGTTTACATTTTCTTCCAGTTTCTCTTTTTAGTTTGTTTGACTGGTTTTTAATGTCTCATAGAGTCATTAGCTTTCATTTTCCTGGTTCTAGTTTTTAATGTATGATTTTATTCAATTAGCTTTTGTATCTCCTTTTCCATTTGATTAATTCTATTTCTAAAAGTGTTGTTTTAATCAGTGGATTTTTTTTTGTACTTGGCCAACTGTATTTTTTAAGGAATTCTTTTCTTCAGGCAATTTGCTATTGATTTTTTAAATGACAGAAAAATTAGGAAGAGGAATTAAAGAAATAGAAAGGAGGTGCTTCAAAGAAAGAAATATATTATTCTAATATGTATTGTTTCATTCCATCTCTTTGTAGACTCTGTCATTTCAAATTCTGTTCAGAAGCCTGGTTTCATGTGGTTTTTGAAGGAAACTGGCAATATTGAGCCGCTTCCTAGCTTCATTTTGCCAGCTTGATTCTACTGAAAAAAAAAAAAAAACCTCTGGCTTTTTTGCCTGGATGACACCTGAACAAGACTATTTTTTTAAAAATTAATATAGCTTTATTATCAGTAATGTCCTTTAAAAGACTGAACTTTTGAAATCAAGACTTTAGAAAAGGGGATCTCTGGATCTCTCAATTAAATAGTTATTAATAATCATTTCTCTCAAAAGGCTTATACTACAGGGAAGAAGAAAGGAAGAATAAAATAAGGGTGTGATAAAAAGGAAATGTAGATTAAAAAAGACAATGGTCAGAAGCAGACCAGACTTTTGAGAAGGGATAGAAACAAAAACAGACAGGGAAAGAGAAAGAGAGACAGACACAGACACAGACACAGACACAGACACAGACACAGACACAGACACAGATACAAAGACAGAGATAGAGACAGAGACAGACATACAGAAACAGAGACAGAGACAGACATACAGAAACAGAGACAGAGTCAGAGACAGAGACATAGAAACAGAGAGAGAGACAGAAACAGAGACAGAAAAGAGAGAGAAATAAGTGGAAATAGGATAGAGAGAAAAACAGAAATCATAATTGTGAATATGAATGGGATGAGCACACCTATAAAATGGAAGTGAATAGCAGAATGAATTAAAAATGAAACTCCAACAATATGTTGTTTATAAGAAACATGCATAAAACTAAATGAAAATAAGGATCACAGCAGAATCTATTTTTTAGCTTAGGTCGAAAAAAAAAAACAATCCAGTATCTATCATGATTTTAGACAAAGTAAAAGAAAAAAATAGACTTTTAAAAGTGGGGAAATTACATTTTGCTAAAAGATGCCATAAACAATAAAGTAATATCAATATCAAACATATATACACCAAATGGAATAAGATAAGCATCCAACTTTTTGAAGGAAAAAATAAATGTCATATGAGAAAATAGACAGAAAAGCTATGTTACAGGGAAACTCATCTTTTCTCTGTCATAATTATTCCTAATTTCTTTGAAGAATGTTAAAAGAATTTTAGAAAAGCTAGTTATAATAAATCATTGAGAAATGTGAGTGGGGATATAAAGAAGTATCTTTTTTCACAGCTATATATGACATCACCATAAAAATTTTCCATGAAGCATAAACACCTCATAGACAAATGCAAAAAAGTTGAAATATGAAATGCATTTTAAACATCATAATGCAATAAAAATTATATTCAATAAAAATATTGTGGAAACAAATTAAACAGTAACTGGAAATTAACTAATTCTATTCCAAAGAATAAATAAATCAAAGGACAAATTATAGATACAATCAACAATTTCATTAAAGAGAATGATAATAGTGAAACAATATAGCAAAGCTTATGGGATATAGTCAAAGAAGTACTTATGGAAAAAAGTTACCTCCAAATGCTTACATCAGTAAAGTAGAGGAAGAATATAATAATGAATTGAACATACAACTAAAAACAACTAGAAAAGGAAAAAAAAAATTAAAATTTCCAATTAAGCACCAAACTGTAATTCTTGAGAATCAAAGGAGAAATTAGTAAAATTGAACATAAGAAAACCATGGAATTAATAAAAAACACTAGTAGCTAGTTTTAGGGGGAAGAAAAAAAAACACTGATTAATTTAATTAAAAAAAGAAAATAGAAAACAAAATTACTAGAATCAAAAATGAAAAGAATGAATTTACCACCAAGGAATATGAAATTAAAGTAATTCGGAGCTATTTTGCCTAATTATATGACAACATATATGACAATCTAGATGTAACAGATGAGTATTTATAAAAATACAAGTTGTCCAGATTAACACAACAAGAAATAGAATACTTAAATAATCTGACCTTAGAAAAATAATTTGAACATGCCATAAATGAGATCCCTAAGAAAAAAACCTCCAAGACTAAAGGATGTTACAAGTAAATTTTATCAAATATTTAAAGAACAATTAATTCCACTATTATATAAGCTATTAGGAAAATAGGTAAAAAAGGAGTCCCTCCAAATTCCTTTTATGAACTAAGTATCATCATGATATCTAAGCTAGGAAAAGCAGAAATGGAGAAAGATGATTATAGATCAACTTTCCTAATGAATATTGTTGTAAAATGTTAAGTAAAATGCTGGCAAAGTGATCACCACAGTATGTTTCAAAGATCATACATTCTGAATGGGTGAGATTTACACCAAGGTTTCAGGATTGGTTCAGTATGAGGAAAATTATCAGCATGATTGACTAAATCAATTACAAAAACAAACAAAAAATTATTATCTTAAAGGATGCAGAAAAAGATTTTGTCAAAAATGCAAAACATTCCTATTAAAAGACTAATAAATGAAGCTTTCCTTAAAAATAACAAGTAATATTCTCTAAAACTATCAACAAGCATTATCTGTAATGGAGATGAGCTAGAAGTTTTCTCAATAAGATCAGGAACAAAATAATGATGATTATTATCATTACTATTATTCAATATTATACAATAAATTCTAGCTATAACAATAAGAGAAATAAAAGAAACTGGAGGAATTAGAATAGGCAAGGAATAAACAAAATTATCACTCTTCCTAAATGATGTGATGGGATATTTAGAGATTTCTTGACAATCAACTGAAAAACTAGTTGAAATAATTTCCAACTTTAATGAAATTGCAGGATATAAAATAATTCTTCAAAAATCACCAGCATTTCTATATATTACTAACAAAGTATAGTAGCAAAATAGAAATTATACTTAAGATAGCTGTAGATGATATAAAATATTTGGGAGTCTATCTTACAAAACAAATCCAGGAATTACATAAACAAAACTATAAAATTATAATTATAAAAATATTATAAATTATAAATATTTTTATATTTGTAAATTATAAAATATTTTTTTACAAAAATAAAGTCAGACTTGAACAAAAGGAAAACATTGCTCATGAGTAGACTGAACCAATATAATAAATATCATAATTTTACCTAAATTAATTTACTTTCCCAGTGTCATACCAATCAAATTAGCTAAACACAATTATGTAGGGCCAGTAAAAATAATGACACTCCTTTTGGATTATTCCAATATAATCAAGAGATTATATGGGGGGGGGGAAATGGAGGAAGGTAGCCTACCAGTGTGAGATCTTAAACTGTATTATAAAGCAGCACTTATCAAAAGCAATCTGATAGTGAATAATAAATAAAGTGTTGGAGCAGTGGCATAGATTAGGTACACTGTATACAGTAGCAAATTAGCATACTAATCTGATATTTTAAAAAAACAATCTAAATATGCAAGCTTTTAAGACAAGAACCTTCCATTTAACAAAACTTGCTGGAAAAACTGGAAAGCACTTTGGCAAAAACTAGGTATAAATCAACATCTCATAATATATACCAAGGAAAGGTAAAAATGGATACATGATTTAGACATAAAGGGTAATATCATAAGCAAATTAGGGGAGCATGAGATATTTTGCATGTCAGATCTATGGATAAAGAAAAAATTTATAAGCAAACAAGAAAAAAGAGAACAACATGATATAAAATGTATATTCATTACAGTAAATTAAAAAGGGGTTGCATAAACAAAAACTACGGCCAAGATTAGAAAGGAAGCAGGAAATTGGGGAAAAATTTATACCAAGTTTTTCTGACAAAACCAATTTCTCAAATAGAGAACAGAGTCATTTATTAAAAAAAAAAAAATACAAGTCATTTTTCCATTTGGCTAATGGCCAAAGATTATGCAGTTTTTAGAAGATGAAATCAGAATTATCTATAGTAATATTGAAAAAATACTCTTAATCACTATTGATTAGCAAAAGGAAAATTAAAACAACTCTCACACCTACAATTTCACACCTAACAGACAAATGCTAAAAGGGAAAATAGGTGCATTAATGAATTGTTTCTGAAGTTCTGAACTGATCCATCATTCTGGAAGACAAATTTGGAAGGGCCATAGAAATTTTATCCATTGATCCAGCAATACTACTACTAGTTTGCATCCAAAAGAAATATAATAAAAAGGAAAAGGACATATATGTACCAAAATATTTATATTAGTTCTTTTATGGTGGCATAGAATTGGAAATCAAGTTGATGCTCTTTGACTGGGAAGTGACTGAACAAGTCTGGCATATGATTGAGATAAAATACTATTGCTCTATAAGAAATGAGCAGAATGCTTCCAAAAAAACCTCGAAAGGCTTATACAAACTGATACAGAGTTTAGTAAGGAGACCCAAGAAAACATGTACACAACAACAGCAATATGGAATCAACTATAAATGACTTAATTATTTTAATTCTGAAGATTTCATAATGATTTTCAGAGAAAAAACTGAGGAAGTCTGAATACAGATTGAATGCAAATTTTCCTGTATTTTTGGTCTGTTTTCTCTTGCAACATGGAAATATATTTTATCTGCTTTCACATATATAATCTATGACAAATGGCTTACCTTTTCAAGGAAAAAGGGAAGAGAGAGAGAGGAAGAAAATCTGGAACTCAGTTTGTTTTTTTTGTTTTTTTTTTTAATGAGTGGTACATTTTATCATATATACATACATGTGTATATATATGTGCATGTGTATGTGTATAAATATATATGTGTGTAAATATAATTTATATGTAATAGAGAAAAAATGAATAAGAGATACAAAAATAATTAGACAAAGAAAGGATGTTAGAGGCTATCTAGTAAAAACAACCTCATTATATGGATAAGAAAAATAAAGCCTAAAGATTTTCTCAAGGTCCATCTCTATAATTAGGGCTGTTAGGTTACACAATGGATAGAGCACTGTACCCCCAATCAGAAAGTCCTGAGGTTAAATCTGATCTCAGTTGTTTACTAGCTATGTGACTCTGGGCAAATCACTTAACCGCTAATCACAATTAGAATTTTGAGGGATGTCAATAGTTAGAAGACATTATATGGATGATTACTTAGCAAAAAAAGATGGAGAATGACTTGTAGGAAATGAATCAGGAGAGAACTATGTTATGATAATCCCAAAGGAGAGAATATCATGAGTGTCAACAATGTCAAATGCTATGAAGACAAAGAAAAACATCATCAGATTTGGCACTTAATTTAGCTATAAAAAATCCAATTATATTTTTGCAAAGTTGTTCTGGAAGTGCCTCATAAACCTGAAAGTGTTATAGTAATATGAATTGTTAATGTATATACCACACTCTAAGTGTTGGCTATTAGTATTACAGTGGAAAGAACAATTATTATGAGATAAAAAATTCAACTACTTTTCATATTAAAGTATTCCATAAAGGCCTGCTCTCACTTTTATCATTTTTATTACAGAAAAGAGGGCTGAGTTCAGAAATTGGTAGACTAGATTCTAATCTTGACTCTACCATGAATTAGCTACATAATCGTAGACAAGTTACCCTTTTTCGGTGAGCCTCAATTTTCGTGCTTGTACATTTAGGATTTTTCCTTATTTACCTCTTTATATTTCCTCATGTTTTCTTTATTCCTCTTATCTGTTCTCTATACTCTTACTTAGTGACCTCCTCAGTTCCCATGAGTTTAATTAACATTTTTGTGCAACTGACTCTTAGATCTATATATCTAGTCCCAATGACTCTCCTGAGGTCTTAGCCCTACTTTGCTAACTCCCTATTGGTAATTTTAAACTAGTTTGAATTATGTCCAATAATCAGCTCAATTATGTCTGAAACAGAAATCATCCTAGTACCCCACCAAAAAAAAAAAAAAAAAAACCTTCCTCACTTTAAAACTTCTCTGTTTTTTAATAAAGAGATTCATAAAGTTCCTTACTGCCTTCACTCTTAAGCACTGCTTTCTGAATGAAGTCTTTCCTGATCCCCACAACTGTTAATGCTCTCCTTCCCTAAATTACTTTTTATTTTTTTAAATCATATATGCTTGTAAAAGCACTTATTGTTTACCCTAAACAAATGCTTGTTTCTTGATATTTTGTTTCTGGCATTATATAATCATATTTTAGCATTACAAGTGCTTAATAAGTATTGACTGATTGATAGATTATTATTCCAATATTACATATGAGTAAATTCAGACATATAAAACTATGTAAAGAGTTATATAAATACCAGTTCTTGTTATTTCTTTGTCAGGAGCATAATTTTTAAGAACAGAGATCATTCCTTGAATTCCTTCACATTCTTTATCATGTCTCATATATATGGGCATAACAATAACAAGAGAAAGCATTTAAGTAGTACTTTTCAGAATGTTTTACATATGTCATCTTATTTGATATTTACAAAAACCTTGGGAAGTAAGAGCTACTAGTACAGCATTCTTAGATGAAGAAACTGAAGCTGACAGAGTTTAAATGACCTTCCCAGGATCACACAACTACTAAATTTCTGAGAGATTAAAACTTAGGTCTTCTCTCCCAGATACTCTCTTCTTTTTCACCTAGCTAGCAGAATAGATCTTCAATAAAATCTATGTCAAATAACTGGATATGTAGAAACATTACTACATACAAGCAGCATTTTGGGTGCACACTTTCTTTTGGGTCAGTTCTAAATTTTATGATTAAATTTCCTAAGGGCAGTACAAATATTTAGTTTTACTTTGCATCCTCTAGAAGCATACTTTGGTCCATATTAGGTGCTCAGTAATGTTTGCTTAATTTCATTGACTCCATACTCTTAGACAAACTAGAATGAAAGAAGGTAAAAACATATGCTTCTGAAGTACTCCACAAAATAAATAATACTCTTTTGAAAATAACAACAAAAATATGTTTATATATCCTCAACTTTTCATTTAAATCAGTATAGAATAAGCAAAGTGCTTAAGGGCAGGAGTTTGTAAGATTTAGACCAATAACCTATTCCACTTTATATGAATGAATGAAAGATGCATAATTGAACAACAACAAAAATGTATTTTCTTTCATTGAATTAGACTGGCATAGGAAAGGAATGGATATTGCTCAATAAGAAATAAGCTCCTCTGGGGGCAGCTAGGTGGCGCAGTGGATAGAGAACCAGCCCTGAAGTCAGGAGGACCTGAGTTCAAATCTAGTCTCAGACACTTAACATTTCCTAGCTGTGTGACCCTGGGCAAGTCACTTAACCTCAATTGCCTCAGCAAAAAGAAAAAAAAAAAAAAAGAAATAAGCTCCTTATCTCTGGTAATATTCAAGGCTGAATAGCCACTTGTCAGGGATTTTATAGAAAATATATTCATGCTTCAGGTTTGAGTTGGAATAGATGACCACCTGAAGTACCTAATGTTAAAGGCTGTTCAGGGGTCCCCTGAATTTGTCTTTGTGAATTGCCATATTTTCCAGAAACACTGGAATATGCAGAAGACCCTGAACATGTCAAGGATAAAGCCTCACACACCTCCTCAGTCAATATAATGTGTTGTTTGCACCTCAAGCAGGATTCCCTGTATGTTCTTGAGAACCAAGAAAGGTGCCAGCCAATCTGCCAGTTTGGGAAAAATGCTTATGCAGTGGGTCCTTTGCAGATAATAATAATAATATGTTATTATTATTATTATTATTATTATTAGATAAGCAGACCTTCCTATCTTTACAGTCTAGCAGTTCCCAAGGGAAAAGAATACAGCTTTTGCCATCACCTTCCCTTCAGAAAGGGTTACCTTTCCCTTCCTGTTTTCTCCTTTTTTTATTGTACTGTCACAAATATACAAACTTATGTAAGAATGCAACTCAGTGGGTTTTTCTTGTAACACACCTAGTTTTCCCATAAGTCTTAAGATATTGGGATTGCCTTTGAAACTTCCAAATCTAACCTCAAATATTCTCTGAGTCTATCTCATTAAAGACAAAAACAAAGATTAAATACTTCCAAGGAGGGCCAACCCATTGTACATCACTACATCACTGAACGTTAAATTTGAGGGTTTTTTTTTTTTTTTTTTTTTTAAGGGAGGGAGTGGGGATGAGGGAGAGGAGTGGTCAATGAAAAAAGACTTTGAAAATTCAATCAGTCTGGTCCAGGCATGATGGCAATTTATACACTAAATTTTGTTACCATTTTTTTGAATGTTCAAGTTCATTTAAGCTCCTTTCCCATTAGACTTAAATGCACAGTGTGACGTTTAGAGGAATTTATTCGGTTTTTCCTAATTTTTGAAGCTGCTTCTTACATAATGACTCAGATGGGTAGGGAATTCTGTTTTGTTTCCTCTTATTCTGGCCTCCCTTTCCTTTTGTGTTGTTTAGTGCTAAAATAGTATTCTGCCTAAGTCCCTGGGCATTAGAATGAAAGATGCTATTCATCGACAGCAAAGCCTTATTAAATTGAAATGCAAGGGACCAGAAATAAAATGCACTCCAAATTAACCAGTTTGGGATTATCTGATTTTTTTTTCTCCCTTAAATAAAAAAAAAAAAAAAACAGTAAAACATCATTCTTACAGGCAAAAGCAATTGCCTTTAATGAGCTGCTACTAGGATTAAACTAGTCTTGGTGCAAAAGCAGGGTCATAAAGAGCCTAGGAACTCTCCTAATGCAGCTTCAGCATCATCAACTTGATTATGAGAAATGTGAATAAGAAAAAAGAACCAGACAAAGATAGGGAGAAAACAGCTACTCAGTTGGTATAATCTAAAAATATCTTCTCCCACCAGCCTACAGCTAGTGCCTAAAATTCTACTATTAGAAATGCATTTCTTTAAGTTAAGGCACTGTCCATTTTTTGTTGTTGTCTATTTGTTTTTTTGAATCATGTCCAACTCTTTTTGAATTCTTTTGTGGTCTTCTTGGCAAAGGTTCTGGAGTAGTTTACAATTTATTCTCCAGTTCATTTTAAAGATGCAAAAATTGATTCAGTTAAGTGACTTGTCCAAGCTCACAGAGCTAGTTAAGTGTCTGAAGCCAGATTTAAAATCAGTAAGACGAATCTTCCTAACTCCAAGCCCACCACTCTATCCATTATACCACCAACCTATCCCTTTGAATGTATATATTCATATGTATATAGAGAAACATTACTTATATGTATATATCTACCCAAGTAAAAACTCATGTCTATGCATAGATATGCATATATATATGTGTGTGTGTGTGTGTGTGCATTGTGTGTAGCATGCAACTTTTTGTTCAAGTAGATGTGGGAAAAGGATAAAGAGAAGTCTTAGTCTAGCTAATTTGCTGACAAAAGTCAGAAACTAAAGGACTAGCTCTTTCAATTTTCTATTCATATGATAGATTTAGTCCTACAAGTTACATACAAAAGAATAAAAAATATAGAGATTCCTGGAAAAAATACAGAGACAACAGTAACTACAATACCTGCTAATGCCATAACCATACAATTACAACAAAAACATAAAAGTAAACAAATTTAGGAAATATTGTCAGCTCTTATCAATACTACAACTAGTCAATACTCCAAAATGCTGATGATGAAGCATGGTTCCTACTTCTTGACAGACAGGAAATGAATTACAGGAGGAGACAAATGACCTCAGACATGCCCAATCTGTGAATTTGTTTTGCTTAACTATACTTGTTTGCTACAAAAGATGCCTTTTGAGGGGAGAGACAGAAATAGAAATAGAGACAAAAACAATGAGAGAGAGACAGAGAGACAGAAAGACAGAGACAGAGAGACAGACAGAGACAGAGAGGGAGGAAAAGAAGGGAGGGAGAGAGGGAAGAGGGGGAAGGGGAGGGAACGAGGAAGGGGGAAAGGGAAAGAGGAAGGGAAGAAAGGAAGGGGGAGAGAGAGAGAGAAACAAAGAGAAGGAGGGAGGAAGGGAGGAGGTGATAGAACTAAAATAAACATCAAAGAAATTTAAATTTACACAGATTTAAAAATAAACAGAAGAGAGTATAAGAGGAACTAGACAACCAGGAAAGGTTTGTTTTTGTTTTTATTGTGATCAATTTAATACATGTACTTTTAAAACTACCTAATTGAAGTTCAATTTCACATTTTTTTTTGCTCTTGTGTAAATTGAAATGTTAATGTTTGTTGATTCATAACAATTTAAATATATATGTGTGTATGTATATATATATATATATATATATAGAGAGAGAGAGAGAGAGAGGATGAGAAATCTTACTTTCTTTATGATGACTAATGGCATTATGGATTGTATTATTTTTTAGCCCAATTGGAGGATTGATTTTTTTTTTCTTAACTTACTGCTTAGTTTGGGAAAAGTCTAGGACTCTGAAACTGGAAGGTTAGGGTAATTTCTTGGATTTCTTGTATCCAAGGAACAGTAGTGATTTGAGCTTTACAAGATCAACTAGCTCTACTTTTTGCCATGACTAGATTCTCCACCCCTAACCCTATATGGCCATTAAAAAAAAAAATCCTGGCAATGTTTGGGGCAGTAGATGGGTGAAAAAGTTCTTAAGGAAAAATTGTGTATTTAAGAAAGGGTATATGGCCTGCCTACTTGCTATAATTTTAAGTGTAGTGGGAAATGTTTCCTTTTAATTTTTTTTAATTTCATTCACCTATTTTAAAGTCTTTATTCTGTATTAAAATGCAAATCATTCTGGGAATAGAAATACAAGGGTATAATTTAATACTTAAGTGATTAAGTGTCATTTGCCATTTCTTTTCTCCCTCATTCCCCCCTCCCAAAAAAAAAAAATGTCATTATCTTAGAAACCTGGATTAGAGACTAGTCAAACTTAACTTCATTAAGCCTCAGGCTCTATCAACCCAAATACAACAGTTTTCTAATAGGTTTTTCCCCTCAGTTTTTCTACTCCTCAATCTTTCACAAAGTTTCTAAAGTCATTGTCTACTTGATCATATCACTCACCTATTCTAAAAAGGAAGGAAGGAAGGAAGAAAGAGGATAGAAAATAAAAGACACCCTATTACTTTCAGGATTAAATATAAACTATTCTGTTAAATACTTAAATACATTACATATTGTATCCATCCTACCTTTGCACATAATTACCCTCCATACATACTTCAGTGCAACCAAATAGTCCTTCTTGCTATTACTTTTATGGCACTTTCCTTCCTCCAGATCTTTCCACTGACATTGTTGGAATGTTATCCCTCTTTTCCTACTCTTTCAGAATCCCTAGATTCTTTCAATACTCTTGCAACATCTTGTCCATGATTCTTTTTCTAATTCATTCTACTTACAGGATTCCCACTCCCTAAGGAAAAAAAAAAATCACTTCGTATCTATTTTCAATATGTATGTATAAGTAAAAAGTTGGCTAGACAGTAAGTCAAAAATAATTTTCATTTTTTTTCTCTCTATGTTCCTACCATCCAACATAATACTTGGCAAAAAGCAGGTGATTAGTATGTATTTATTGATTGATTTGCAAATTGGAGATAATGATTCCATTATCTACCATCAAAGGTCATTTGAAGAAAATGTTTTTTAAATACTAAAGCACTATATAGTTGTAAGCTATAGAATGGAGAGCGGTCTATGAGCTCTAGGAGCAAAAAAAAAATGTTTATATTTCACATATTTGCGGCCTTCAATACATGCAGGATTCTTTATTTAATCAATGTGATTCTCTTTTGCAGGACCATTAAGTCCAAATCCATTAATCCTTTATAGCTAGTGCCATTTGTTACCACATTCTCTAAAGTTAATCACTAGTAGAAAATCAATCATTGAGTGAAGAACCTCTCAGAGTTTAGCTAGACTGACCCTCAGACTGTACGCATAGAGTTCTGGGAGGGGTTTATGCATAAAACCTTTCATGTGCATAAGTGGTAGGACTTGTAAAATTGTGTGTTCCACTACCAAACCCATAGAGAATCAGGGTCACCTGCATGCCATAACAAGTAGGTAGAGAAGCCTTTTAGTGAAAGATAATAAATGCACAGATTGCATAATCTATAATGACTGGAGAAAGGATAAGGGACATAAACAACAAAGAACAATTAGGACGTTTCTTAATTAAGATTCTAGCTGTAGTTCCATTGTGAATGGCAATAATTAGTTAAATTAGGATAGACAGCTTGCTTTGATTACAACTGTCATTATGTTCATAGAATTTAAAGCCAGAAGAGAATTTAGAGTAGTATTCTAAGCTCATCATTTTACACAGGAGGAAACTGAGTCCCAGAGTGAATAAATAAATGTTGAATTGGTAACAAATAGCAGAGCCAGGATTTAAATTCAGGTCATATGTCAAATTCAGTGCTTTTTCCATTAATACTGTCCCCCACTCCCATATTTCATAAGTCTGAGTACTTCTCAAGAAAATTCAAGTAACAAACAGCATGCCATGTTTTCCTGACAAGTGCAAATAAATGAATGAAACTAGGAAAGATATAGCTAATTATATTGGAGAACAGAAAGTCAAATAACTCATAAAATTGATCTCTGCTTTGCATATTCCAACCTTCAGCCATGGAACTCAATTTAGTGTCCATGTTATTTATACAAATTTCTTGGACACATTCAGAATTCAAGTAACTCAAGGCCCAGCACTATTGCCTCACCCCAACCCCAAAGACTCTGAGTTCATACATATTGTGTCTAAACAAGGGATTGATCATTAACTTTCTTTACCTCATTACCCTCACCTGAAATGAATTTATTATTTCCAAGAGAAAGTTCTTTTTTAAGTATCCTCAAATGTGTATAGCAAAGAACTCAATGTCCACATAGGTACTAAATATATGATATGAATATTATTTGGGGAAAGTATTTCATCTACAACAAAAAATGTATATGGTACAATAACAAAAATCAACAAAATTTACAAGGGCCTATGGATAATATTGAAACATTTTCAAAAGACCCTCAAATATCTATTAGATATCCATTAGATTAGATTAAAAAATATATATATTGTACGACAACAATGAACAAATAATCTCTATTACTATTCACCTGGGGACTGCTTTATCCAAGCAAATCATGGAAATAGCAAGACTGGCAAGTTTTATTTCTCTCCCTATTTTGTGTCCTTATCCTCACTGGCATGACTTCAAATATAGAGTTGATCTTCTGGTGAAACTACTCTTCATTTTCAAACAGGTTTACAGTTATGAAAGTTTTTCCTTCTGGGAAGCTAGTGTCTAACAGTAATTCTCGTAGAAATTCTTGAACTTAGGTTCAAGGAAAACCCATTGTCACAAATACTCAGCTCACGATTGAGTAAATAAGCAAATGAAGGAATGAATGAATGCATCAAGATCTCTAAGTTTCTAGTTCAGATCACTTTGACAGGACTAATTATGATAACAATAGTGCTTTAATGTATGCAAAATTCTTTACATATATTGTCCCATTCTGTCCTCACAATTCTGTAAAGTATGCGTTATTCTGATCCTGATTTTTAACAGTTGAGGAAACTGAGACTGAGAGGTGAGTTACAGAAAGTGAAAATATGAACCCAATTATTCTTGACTCCAAATTCAATCTTCCAGCCATTGTTCCCCCATCTGTTAGAAGTATCTCACTTTGTGTTTCTCCTTCCAGTCTCCATTTTCTCTTCCTGGATGGGGAGTGATAGGGAAAAGAAAAGAAAGTTATACTCCCATTTGGAAACTGAAGAGAAAGAAATCATATGAAAAGAAAAGAAATCATTTGAAAGCCAGCTTTTATGTGACACAATAAAAGATGTCTCTTCTGGCAAGAGACCACTGCTGCTGACTTGTAGCTATCAATTAAATTGAAGTCAATCCTATTCATTAGGAATAATCAAAGGAGCTTCCAGAGTTCTCTCTGCCATGACCTGGAGAAAAAGAGATTGATCCCTTAGAAGTACACTTCCAAACAAGGTCATACTCCATCATTTCATTATGTTAATTAGGGAGGCTCATGAAATTGGCTGATTTTGTTGACCAGTGACATCACCTTGACTTGCCCATGAGTTGAATTTAAGTGAGGTAGAGCTGCACAAATTATCAGCCTCAATCTTTCTTCTGGAGTTGTGGAAGTCCAGTAGTAAGATAAAAGTCAAGATGATTGGAGATGGTTTGGGATACAGTGTATGAGCTTGACATGTTTACCTGCTCAAGCTCCAAGTTCCACAGAGCTTGCTTCAGTCACTTTCATGGCCATTGAAAAGAATAGTTCTCATACAGTCATTCCATTGGGGCAAAGTCTTCTGTACTTGGAGTAAAGGTTCCTCCTACTCACTCTAGATTTGAGGTCTTATCAATTAACCTAATCAATTATCAATCAGCCCTCAAATTGGTTTAGCCCAAGTGCTGAAATGATTTTATGGGAGTGTGGCTATTACACAAGTAACAGGTAGTGGAAGCCACAGGTAAGGTGGGGGAAGGTAGATACCAAAGATAAATGAGTGTCATGAAAAGAGATCAACAAGCCCTCACACTAGAGATGGTACGTTCTCCCTGAGTACCCTATAGGTCCCAAAATTAGCTAGGGAGTTGCCTGAAATCCCACTCACTTCACATAGTCAGGATATTGTCTCCATTTCTTAGCTGTGACCACCTAACCCTGCCTAAATAAAAGCTTTTTTACTAAAGAACATCTATTTTTGGAAATTTGCATTTGCATTCAATAGCTGAATAATTAAAGTCATCAATTCTAAATTGCTTAGCAGCTAATTGGGAGATCATTGTGAGATTGGGTTGTAGATAATAGACATCCCAAATGAGTAGGGGTAATACAATCCAGTTAAGAGTGTCAGAAAATAATCACTTATTAAAGAGCTATTCCAGTATGTGGGACTTCGCCTCCTACTTTAGATATAACTTCCAAATTACAAAATTCTGAAGCTAAAAGAGACTTTAAGAAGTCATTCACTCATAAAGTCATAGATCTAGATGGCCCCTCAGATACCACACATTCCAGTAGAAGTGAAATCTCATATATGAAGAAACTAAAGCACAGGAAGACTGAATGATCTGTTCAACATCACACAGGTAATAAGCATGAGATCACCTGGTTCCAGAATTAGTGCTCTTTCCATTGTATCACATTGCATTATTTCCACCTCTACCTTCAGAAAAGAGTTGACAATAAGTTGAAATCTAGTTCTTTCATCTTCAATTTCTTCACACATCATTCTTGTCTTTAACCAAGTCCTGTTCGGTATTTCCATCAATGGCTTCAATCATAGAAGGTACATTTAGTAAGTATATTGGTAAATATGTTTAAAGATAGTAAAGTTAGCTATTGCACTGGAAGAAAGAATCATCAGAGTCACTCTTCTAATTCCAAATGAAAATTTAACAGGGACAAATTTGAAGTCTTTTTTATGTTAAAAAAAATAATATAATTGCATGAAAATGGAATCTGAGAGAACCGGTTTGACAGAAATTCATAAAATAAAGACTTATTTTAATTCAACACAGGTTAACGTGGTCCAGAGCTGAGACCCAAACATTATAAACTCTCATTCAGTTTTTGAATAAATTACTAGAAGTGTGGTGCCAAGAAAAAGGGAGGTGAGAGTCCTGATACATCATTAAAGATAATTTATAACCAAAATTTGGAAGGTAGGGACTGTCTTTTGCCTTTCTTTGTATTGCCTAATATACAGTAGATATCAAATCCTTATTAACTGACCTACTAGTATGTTCAGTTTAGTACACTGCTCTTAAAAAAGATTATTGACAAATTAGAAAGTATCTAAAGACGTTTTTGAAGACAAACTTTACAAAACTAAGCAGTTCTTAGAATGCAGATTATAATTAAAAATGTATTTGCAAAATTCTTTTCTGTATACCCTGATTTTTAAATATTTTCCAGCATAAACCAACATTACTCTATAAACATTAAGCTCAATGAGAGTGCAGTAGAAGACACAGAGAATAAAATCATTACCAGATTGGAGACCTAGTGACTAGGTTTTTAATTATCATGATCATGATAAGCCTTAATATAGCTGAAACTTTCAGGTTTGTGAAGTTGTTGTTGTTTTTTTTTTTTTTTTTTTAATACCCATTATCTCATTAGTACCACACAAAACTCCAATGTGTATCAAAATTAATCACTAGGGACAGCTAGGTAGAACAGTTGATAGAGCACCAGCCCTGAAGTCAGGAGGTCTTGAGTTCAAATTTGACCTTAATACTTTCTACTGTGTGGCCCTGGGCAAGTCACTTAACCCCAAATACCTCAGCAAAAAAAAAAAAAAATTCATCAGCCACTAAAAATTTCTCTCTCTCTCTCCCCCCCCCTCTCTCTTTCTCTCTCTCAGCTTTCCTCATCCAGTTTTCCCCCAAGTACACCAATATTTTACTCGTAATGTCTCTCAATCCAGAATCTTCCCTAAGAATTATAAGGACCGGTCTATTGTTAGGTCCTACCTGATAAATGTAACTCCATGCTTGACCATTGATTGACCTATTTATATTTATATTTATTATTATATAGGGAGATTTTCATGTACCCACTAACTGGCTTGGTGAGTTACATTTAAGGTTAGGAATGTGAGATTAGTAAACTATTAGTTTATTAACTTTCCTAGTCCTGGTGTGTAATATTTGCTGCTGTTTAATAATTTTTCAGTTGTGTGTAACTCTTTATGACCCCATTTGTGGCTTTCTTAGCAAAGATACTGAAGTGATTTGCCATTTGTTTTTCTCCAGCTCATTTGAACAGATGATGAAACTGAGGCAAAAAAAAAAAGTTAATTGACTTGCCCAGAGTAATATAATTAATAAATACTGAAGGCTGAATTTTTAACTCAGGAAAAGTAGTCTTTCTGACTCTAGACTTGGCACTCTATCCACTGGACCACCTCAGCAAAATACTGATCATAGTGTTTTTTCATTGATTAATAGGGGTCCTTCTTACTTTCCAAATTATCTATTGATTATACTTAATATCTGCCTCCCATTGAATCCCTCTGAATCTCTTCAACATATAATAATGTGACATAAAGCTAACAACACAGGAGATATGAGCTCTCTATCAGGATAGACAGGCTACCCTATAGTTCAATCACCATTGAATTGTAGTCAGAGGGAGTCACATGTGCTTGTATGCCTTTAAGTAGCAAACCCCCTGACTGTTGGTTCCTCTGAGGTTTCATGTTTTTTCTTTTACTTTCTCACCCATATTTCCTTCACAAGTTTATATCACAGTTTATAATGGAACTCAACAGAAACAACAACAACAACTCAAAAGGCCATTTCAGATTCTCACACCATTCAGATGAACAATACAAGGATGTATTACAGGCTTTTCTTACTCCAATAATATATATATATATATAACTTGAAAGAACCTCCTTGCCTTCCATGTTGGGACTTTATGTTTTCTCACTAAAATAACTGCATTTTCCAAATTTAGTTTGGAAAAATATTATCAGATTTTGTTTAATTCTGTATGTGAATAAAGAAGGGGAAAGAGAGGGAGTAAACCTTTTATATCTGATGTGAACATCTGGAAAAAAGAAGAGAAAACTTTCAATCGCTGCTACAGTTATCAGCTGTATACATAATCACTTACAATTTCAGCATGTTTTACTGCTTTTTTATTAACACCAAAATTATACTAGATTATTTATTTGAGGATGCATTGATTTCATTTATCAGGTATTTTGCATTTGCATTGATGCTTGAGGCTTTCATTTTGGGCTATACATAGTACTTTCTTCTAAGGATCTTTTCCCTAGCACTTTTCTACTAGAGATTTTCCACTAAAAATAAGACTATGAATTCAGAGGAAAATACAGCAGTTATTTAAAAGTACTTGTCACCAATTTTCAGATGATGAAATTAAAACCATCTCTAGTCATATGAAAAGTTGCTCCAAATCACTATTGATCAGAGAAATGCAAATTAAGACAACTCTGAGATACCACTACACACCTGTCAGATTGGCTAAAATGACAGGAAAAGATAACGATGAATGTTGGAGGGGATGTGGGAGGGCTGGGACACTAATACATTGTTGGTGGAACTGTGAACGGATCCAACCATTCTGGAGAGCAATTTGGAGCTATGCTCAAAAAGTTGTCAAACTGTGCATACCCTTTGACCCAGCAGTGTTTCTACTGGGCCTATATCCCAAAGAGATCTTAGAGGAGGGAAAGGGACCCACATGTGCAAAAATGTTTGTGGCAGCCCTTTTTGTAGTGGCTAGAAACTGGAAACTGAAGGGATGCCCATCAATTGGAGAGTGGCTGAATAAATTATGGTATATGAATGTTATGGAATATTATTGTTCTGTAAGAAACGACCAGCAGGACGATTTCAGAGAGGCCTGGAGAGACTTGCATGAACTGATGCTGAGTGAAACGAGCAGAACCAGGAGATCATCATGCACAGCAACAACAGTATTACATGATGATCAATTCTGATGGACATGGCTCTCTGCAATAAAGAATTGTCTCAAACCAGTTCCAGTTATTCACTGAAGAAAACCATATACACCCAGAAAGAGGGACATGAAATATGGGCCACAACGTAACATTTTCATGATCTCTATTGACAGTTGCTTGCATTGTGTTGCCTTTCTCTGATTCTTTTTTTTTTTCTTGTAGATAGGATTTTTCTTGCATAACTTCTCAAGCATTTCAACATTATTAACATGTAGTGGACTTCCTGCCATCTGGGGGAGGGGAGGGGACTGGGGGTAAAATTTGTATTGGAAAGCTTTGTAAAGATCAAGGTTGGGGAACTACCCATACATATGTTATACAAATAAAAAGCTTAAAAATAAAAAAAATAAAAAAAAAAAGAGTACTTGTCACCTACTTAAATGCAACTCAACCACTTCCTTCAGGAAGTGAAGAACACTTGATTTATTTGGTACAACCAGGAAAATCTAAATTGGAAATGTGATGTTTATATTTGTCCTTTGAGCAATTTTAAGAGGTCAAAGGGATGAATATCCAGATTTTCAGACAAAGTAAAAAAAAAAATTGTTAACAACATAGTTGGGAACTCTTTCAAAATCATCCTCAAACTCAAAGTAATGGTTATGATAATAATGATTAATACCAGTTCACACTTGCATAATCCTTTAGAATTGATAAAAAAAACTTTCCTCTCAGCACCCCATGAGATGATATTGCAATTGTTATCTCCCTTTTACAGATGAGAAAATTTAGCATCAAAAAGAGGGAAGTGACTTGCCCAGAGTAAAATATTATAATCTTATCTTATGTATGTTATTATAATAATAATAAAAATATAATAGTTGGAAGATAATATAGTAGAATGAATAGACTTTCAGCTGTAGAGAAAGGAACCTGTTCAGATTCTGTCTCTGATACATACCTGCGATATCACTAGGAAGAAGTCTTTTCATCCCTAAATGCCTTAAACTACTATCCAAAAATAAGTTACTCTTATCGGCCAAGATTGAGGGAATTTCTAGACCAAGAGTTCCCTACACTAATTAAATTACAGATTCTGATATAATGCTCAGGGAGAAACTGAGGCAGTATCACACATTGGAGATTAAATAATACTTTATTGATGTTAATTGAGAGTTCAGAATCCATAGCTATGGATGGGGACTGCTGGGACTCTTGTCTCAAAGCACACAGTCCATTGAGAGTTTAGACTGATAGACATACCAGCCAACTGGATCTCAAGCAGGTCCAGCAAATAGTAAGTTTGGTCATAGCATTCTTATAGGATTTTTGGGAACAAAGGAGCTCAAGAGGCAGAAGGAGGGGTTTGGCACTGGGATGGGGGGGAGAATTGAGTTCCAGGAAGGGCTATCAATTCAATTCTGACAGGTAGGGAGTAAAGGAAGCTTGAGAAGGAACTGGGAGACAGGAAGTCTGAAGCCAAAAAGATAAGGGGTACACTGAGGTGGACCATATGGAGGTTTTATGACTTCATTGGAATGTGAGTCCAATTATTTCTGATGGTCAGAAGGAAGGGGGTTGCTATTTTTGGGCAGAACAACCAAGGAAAACTGAAACAGAGCAACTGAGGGAAACTGAGACACTGTGGCACAACACTGACAGTAAAATAATAATAATAAATGCTGCTTTCTGCTTTTTGAAAAGTCATGTCTTTTTATTTATATGAGATTTCTGGTCTTTAAATTTTATGCCTCTATATTCTCTGCCATGTAAATAATTTGTTACAAATAATGAAGCTATTTAATCTGATACGTACATGATATTAACTTTTAGGATTAGCCTTGTCCTTGTGTATTACAATTTTATGATTCAGAATTTAGGTTTTTGGCATTGATTTTAAGACATAATATGCAGAAGTTATCAAAGATTATTTATGCTAAATAAGGTAACAACAAAGAATTTTCTTGCTCCTTTCTAGATTTTTACATAAGAAATGGAGTGATATGGCCAAAATTCCATCTATGTTTTCTTAATCCAGGCCCAATGTTCCTGATATAATAAAATGTTTTTTCTCCTATAAAGATATATAATGATAGATTTTTATAGTAAAGGAGTAAACAATGAAACTGTAAGGATCTGTCCTCCAATATTCAACTCCTACATAACTCAAATCTATTTGTAAAGTATAAGCAGGAGAAAATGTAAATTTGGGACACATGCCAAATTGATTTAAAAAAATCATTGTGTGGGTTGTTCTCTACTTACAAAAAGATTTTTTTTTCTCAATTGAAAAGCATTTGTTTTTTCTTCTACCTCATTGGAAAAAGAAACTGAGATACAGAAAGAGATTGTGTTTTACTCCTATATTTGTAACATATGTGTAGTCAAGTACAACATATTCCTGAAATAGTTATGTTTGAAAATACATGACTTATTCTGCATCTTGATTTCACCTTCATCAGAAAGTGAAGTGATATGTTCTCTGGATTTGTAGTTGGACATTGCATTGATCAAAGTGACTAAATTTTCAGTTGTTTTACCATGTTGTTATTACTGTATAAATTGTTTCTAGTTCTCGTTTCATCATGAGTTCATATGAACTTAGTTTCATATGCAATTAGTTCCTATGAGTCTTTTTAAGTTTTTGTAAAACCGTATTAAAAAGGATAATTTTGATATTTCATTTGAAATTCAGTTGTTTGGAACTCAGGACACATTTACCCATAGAAATGTTATAAATTTCAGTTCATAAAAATCCAATGAAACTCATAATGTACCTGAGCTTCATGAGTATATTACAAGCCTCACTAAAGCCAGGAATTTTGTGCTTAGAGAGCATTTATTTTAACTACTAATTCCAATGGAGATTGCCTTGGGCAAGTTATGGACAGATGACTGAGGTGCCAGATACCCAAGAGATTCAAAACTGACAAAGTATAGGCAGACAGAAATTATTTCTGGTTGAATGGGTCAGATCAATCAATCAGCAGGCACTTAATAAGTATCTATTGTGTGCCAGACACTGTACTTTGGTACTGAAAATTCTAATGAAACTGTACTGACCTTCAAGGAATTTATATTCTTTTTTATAAAGCTTTTTATTTTCAAAATATATACATAATTTTCAATATTCACCCTTGCAAACCCTTTTGTTCCAAATTTTTTCCCTCCTTTTTCCTAACCCCATCCCTTAGATGGCAAGCAATCTAATTTATGTTAAATATGTGCGATTCTCTTGTTTACATTTCCACAATTATCATGCTGAAGAAGAAAAATCAGATCAAAAAAGAAAAAATGAAAAAGAAAACAAAATGCAAGCAAACCAACAAAAAAGTGAAAATCCTAATGTTGGGATCTACACTCAGACCCCACATTTCTCTCTCTAGGTATAGATGGCTCTCTTCATCACAAGATTGTTGGAACAGGCCTGAATCAAATCATTGTTGAAAAGAGTCAAGTCCCTCAGAATTGATCATCCCCTAATCTTATTGCCATATATAATGATCTCCTGGTTCTACTCTCTTCACTTAGCATAAGTTCCTATAAGTCTTTGCAGGTCTCTCTGATATCATCCTTCTGGTCATTTCTTACAGAATAATAATATTTCATAACATTCATATACTATAATTTATTCAGCCATTTTCCAACTGATGGGCATCCATTCAGGGAATTTACATTCCCATAGGGAAGACAAGGACATATATAAATACATAAGAATAAATGTACAAATTAAATTTATATTAATTTTGTTAAATTAATATAAATTAAATTTATATTATTAAATTAAATATAAATAAATAATAAGTAGTTAAATATAACCAATAGTCATGTCCAAAGGAGTAGTTCAAAGATTCAAGCAAAGATATGCCAGATGTTAAAAGATAAATAATTGGATAGCAATTACAGTGGGACAGGCCAATGCTGGGCAGAGATCCCAAGTCAAAGCAGGACAGATAAGTGCTAAACGAGGTGGTAATGAAACTGGTCAGTATATCTTACATGTCTCTGAATGGAGTCTGTAGATGCCAAAATTAGGTATTTTATGTGATCTGGCTTCAATTCCCTCCTCTAGTGGCCCTTTCTACTTAATAATCAGGGTCTGCTAGAATGGCAGCACACTTCCAAGAGTGCTAATCCTTATCGGTACAATTGTTTGTTAAAAGAGCCACATCCTATGACTCAACTAGAATCTTGTTCAGAAACCTAGTGACTTCTTTGAATATGGGGAGGACCCAAATTTCAGGGATGCGCCCAGATCCCTTTCCACCTTAGTGTCCTTATCTTCCATGAATCAGTTCCTTCAGAGACATATCTGAAGGTTTGGAACAAATAAAGAAGAACCATAAAAGTTCCTTTATTCTTCCCTTTCTCCCAATACAGGAGTTCCTCTTGCAGCAACCCTGGCAGATGGCTATTCATCCTCTACTGGAACACCTCCAGAGATGGAAAATTCATAGCTTTGCAAATTTTTTCAATGCCTGGACAATCCTTTTTTTGTTGTTGGAAATTATTCCTTATATTGAGCTAGAATATACTCTACTAAAATTTCCAGCATTGGTCTCCTAGCTGGACATTCTGGAATCACATAGAATAAAACTCATTCCTATTACACAAGAGTCCTTAAAGTAATTAAAGGTACCAATAAAATTTTCTCCAGGCTCTGTTCCCTAGGCTAAACACTTCATGTTTCCTAAACCATACCTCTTAAGGCATGATCTGTTATTATTTCCTAATATAGAATCTGGCATGAAGTTAGTGTTTAATAAATACTTGTTAATTGATTTATGGGTTAGGTGATTGATGGTTTACAGACTCCTTGATGTGTTAAATGACCTCTAGTTTGTCTTATCTTTTTAACATGAATTTAAAGTATTGTTAATAAAGAATAGAGGAATTCTATCCTCACATTGGAGTCTTGCATTTCTACTAATACAACCTAAGATTACATTGACTTTTTAAAAGATCTCTGTAACACTATTATTGCGTTTTAAAATTTGTGGGCAAAGAAATCCTCAAGTTACTTTCTGTTTTAAGTTCAGAAGGGAGAAAAGATTTTTGAAGGTATTAATTTAACCCCCTCATTCTATAGATGAGGAAACAGATATAGAAAGATAATTGTATTTTATTCTTATTATAATTATTTTGTTTATGCCAACTTTTATAGAGTCAGGTCATCTCCATCAAATCTTTTATCTATTTTTAATCCAAAAATTAGATTTTATATGATTAAAAATACAATTTCACCTTATTGATTGTAGTCCATTGTTTCTATATACTGATGTTTTTTTGAAACCTGGTTTTGTCTTCATTGTAAACTTTGTCTCCAAACTTAGTGCCATCCTCAAATTTAGAAAGCATACTTTCTACATTTTTATCCAAGTTGTTCATGAGAATGTTGAACAAGATAAGGCACTATGGCATTACTTTCTTGTTGATACCAATTCATTAATTAATATGTTGAGGTTCTTATTGTTTAATTATTCTTGTAATTTCATCCATACTATATTTAAATCAACAACAATTCAGTAAGCATAAGAAAAGCTTTCCATTTCTATAATAGTTTACTGGTCTTATGGCATTTAGTAACTACAAAGTCCTGCGCTAAGTGGGACAATTCTGTGGCTGACCCTACTCCCTCATAAAAACTATGGTTGTCACCTCCAGTGTACCATTGTGATTACATGTGAATGATGGAAATCCTTTTCCCCCCTATATCAATTATTTCATCTGTATAGAGAAATGACAGTATGTGTATGTATATATTTCTTGGCTTCACCTTGAGATTTCCTGCATCTTTGTGTTTCTGAAAGTTCTGTAAATGTTGCTTAGAGAAATCAGCCCATTTATCTGAAATTATCCCAGCTGGACAACCCAGTCTTACCACTGTCCAACACTATCCTTGTCATATTGGGGCGGAATCACAACTAAGATTTATTATTATTATTAAAGACAAAGCCACTTGAGGATACAAGGAAGAAGCTCATATTGCATTTGGGAATGCAACAGGATCTCAGTGTGTATCAACCTCATTGTTAATTTTAAATGTCACATTTCAAAGATGTGTCATTCCCTGGCCTATCTATGGCACAACCTAGAACTAATGGATTTATTCTAAGAGAAAGTACAGCCCATTTTCCAGAAAATGCAACCATCTACTCCAAGACACAGCCATCCCTCACTTCTTCATTGAGCTTAAAAGATAGAATGCCAAAAAGAACAGGGAGCAATCCCTGGTATGGGGTGTATATGACCATAATGATATATTGGTGAAGGTAATCCAGGACCTTGTGATGTATCCAAGTAAATTTTTTGGATATACTACATAGAATGTTATCATTAAGCCAGAGGATCACTGAAGGAGGAAAGCATCACTCAAATCAGTGTCAATGCCTTCAGAGTCCATACCATTCCCCATTAATACCACCCCAGTTATGGAGATCTACTTTGACCTTTCAGACCTCTCCAACATTGTACAAGGACATCATGAAAGAATTAGTCAAAAACCTTGCTGAAATCCATACTAATGTCTATATGTGGTCTATAAAACTCCTTAAAATAGTGCAAATAAAAATTCTAAGATAACATTTTAAAAGTAGTTTTTTTCTTAATTAAAATATTTAATTATACAAGTATAAATACATCAAAGAAACTTATGTGGCAGTTCTTTTCACTATGAAAATAATTTGAATTCTCTTCATTTTGTTCCAAAATTTGGAACCTCTGTCTCCTCCTCCTAAAAATAAATTATACTGCTAGGTCAACAATTATATTAGTTATTTCTTGCATTTCAAGTGGATTTTTCTTCCCACTTTATTTTAACAATTTGGTTATAGATATTCTCACATTAATTAATGTTAGTTTACTACCCTAAATATTTTAATATTCTTTAAGAAGTTTACTAATCAAGTTCCAATCACTTTCTAAAATTATCACCCTACTATAAATTTTATTAGGAACTACATCCTAAAGTATGTTTAAATAAGATTTTATTTTTCTTTTTATACCTCAGTACTTCACTTTCCATATACTTTCTTTACTTTTTATTTTTTTATTTATTTTTTTTTTTTTGCTGAGGCAATTAGGGTTAAGTGACTTGCCCAGGGTCACACAGCTAGGAAGTGTCTGAGACCAGATTTGAACTCAGGTCCTCCTGACTTCAGGGCTGGTGCTCTATCCACTGTGCCACCTAGCTGCCCTTCGCTTTCCATATACTTTCAAAAGAATCTTGTAAAATATTTTCAATACCTTTATTTCTTAGATCAAGTGACACACCCTTATCTTAAGGGTCATCTGTGTGGCTATATCTGCATTGCTAAGAAAAAAAGAGATTAAGTTATTGCTCATGTTGGCCTCTATAATTACTAGCAGGTACCGAAAATCAATTGATGTTAAAAATTAAATATTCACAAAATCAAAGATATTACAGAAAAGTTGTTTTTCATAAAAGAAAATCCACTGGGAAGCTTTGAAAAACATAATGAGTGTATCCTTCTCATGCTTGATTATCCAATAATTCTCTGAAGGAGAATATCTTAAATAGGAGCTCACCAATGCAAAGGGCAAATTAATAAATCCAGAACAAAATGACAAAGCGTGGCTTAGGCATGGCATTCAATGTGGCACCTTTACACATTCCTTTTCTTGCTAGATTGCCAATCCTCACAGTAGGTCAAATTGATACTCCTACAGGAAGAATTATATGGCTACTGTTTAACTCTATCAGTTCTATGAACAGTATCTACTTTTTTTTGTCTGAAGATGATTTTATCACATTCCCTACCAAAAAACGTTTTGTTTCTGTCTCATTTACCAGCTAAAACACCCATATGTGGAAAGGACTGTACCTTACACCTTTATTAAAATGTTTTAAAAAATTATAATGGGAAAAAGTGATTTCCTCCAGGTTACACAGTAATTGATAGATCCTTGGTAAGAATTCAATTCCTGGGGCAGCTAGGTGGCACAAAGGATAGAGCATCAGCCCTGAAGTCAGGAGGACCTGAGTTCAAATGTGATCTCAGACACTTCCTAGCTGTGTGACCTTGGGCAAGTCACTTAACCCCAATTGCCTCAGCAAAAAGCCAAAAAAAAAAAAAAAAAAAAAAAAAGAATTCAATTCCTACTGCTTTCCTGTGAGATGATTTTATCTCACCAACACAGAGGACTTATTTTATTCTCCTATTTCTGTGTATTCTTGAATAAATGAAGTGTCTCAAGATAGTGTACCTTACATTAAAGTCTAGATACTAAATTGCATTATACCTACAAGATTTGCTAAATAGAAGAATAATCATAAAGAACTTCAACACACAACACCACACATGTGCAGCTTAGATCTTTCTGATTACAAAGGAAATATTAAATCTACTTAGCTACATAGGTGGTATCCCTAAGATGATTTGATTCTGCCAAATGTTTTCTCCATAAGACCAATATTCTGCATCACCCAGATGCTACAGTTCTGGGTCCAGAGGCATAATTAACACCGATGGTTGGAGACCATCTGCTGGCTCTTGTAATATTTGCTCCAAAGTAAATTAGAAGTATTACTCTTTTCACCTGTCCTGATAAGAAAAGGTTCCTCATCAAACCTTGACAGCACTTGAAACCCACAGTGATGTCCACATGTATATTTTTCTTGACTGTAGAAACTGATGTTCAGTGGAACCCTGAGCATGAGTGAGGTCCTGACACCTGTGGGAGAGTATTCCAAACACTGACAGTCTCTTGGAAAATGACTCTAATTTGTCCTTATTTGGAAGAACACCAAAGGTTGCTGCTTTGTCTCAATTTCAAGCTAGAGAAAAGAAACAATTGGCCTCAGCCCATAGAACAGGATTGGTAAATAAAATCCAAATGATGTCAGTTCACTGAGCAGTTTCCAAGTCTCTGCTGTTCCTTCTCAATTTTGAAACAGGTGAAGTTATATCACACAGGATCTCCACCAAAATGTCCAATCACTATTTAGTACCTTAATCCTAGAATCACGTGGCCATTTAAGGACCAGAGAAAGGAGGTTGGCAAAACCTTCTCCTAAATCCTATGAATTGAAGAGCCCTCTTAAAATGAACATGGGAAGTTTGGATAAGGGAAGAATCCATTTATGCTCAACTAATTTCTGCCAGGAAAGAAACAGTCTCTCCAACAGCAACAACAACGAAAAGAGAGAGAGAGAGAGAGAGAGAGAGAGAGAGAGAGAGAGAGAGAGAAAGCAATAAATCTTTTTTTTCATATCAGTTCAGCACAAAAATAGATCCATTTCAATAGAAGTTAATTTACTATTAAAATGCTTTTTTAAAAACCTAAAAATGCAGACTACTATACTCCTTTAGAAATCTGAGGAAGAACGTGAGTTCTGTCCCTGTGTCTATGAAATAATGATAACTCTATTCTCAAAGTATTACTGTTAAAATCCCAACTCTCTGTCATGCCTTAAATTGTAAAAAGTTCCTGTTTTGCTTTTCTTCATACTTCCTTGATCCTTCAGCTAACCAAAAAGGACTTATTGAGCAGCTGATTTCACATACCACCTGAGGAGTGGATTATGTGATGATCACTTACTTCTGAGCCAGCATCAAGTGGCAAACAACAGTACTTAATGGGACTATATTTTGGATCAGAGTAATGTCAATTCCATGGATGAGAAGTTCCCATTTACTTCCAAGTATTCATGTAGTTAGTACCTACTTCTTTCACCAGTTTCTTTTTGGTTGAACTGTTCTCTATATTTTTTCCTTTTGATCTTTCCAACTCTTTGAACTTTTGTTTCTTTCAAAAATTGGTCTTTGCTATAATAGATCTGTGATTTTACTAATGGCATCATCTTTCCTCTGCTCTGATTTGAGATTTGGTTCCTCAAACTGTTCAATCATGCTGATGATACAAACTTGCTAAGAATTCCCTAATGTGAATGGTTTAGTTTGGCAGCATCATATAACAGAAATAAGAAGTCAGTCTGTTACATTATGTTTGCAGCATGGTACAGTTCAATTTAGAATTAAAGGACTAGGTACAAATGCTGATTCAACTCACTATCTGTGTAATTCTGGGAAATTCACCTATTTAATCTGTCTAGACCTTAGTTTCCTGAATGGCTGAATAATGTGTGTTGAATTAGATGGTTTCTGAGGTATGTGTTAATCATTAAAACTGTGATATTATGACCTGACAATATAATAGAAATAACAAAAATAACAATGAATTACATTTATATGTTGTTTTATGAAATATTTTAAATGCATTTTCTCATTTGAATCCCTACAAATGTCCTGTCAATTAGGTGATATTAACATCCTCATTTTATAGATGTTGAAACTGAAGCTGAGAAAAGTAAAGTAATTTGCCTGGGGTCACATAGCCTATAAATATGTGAGAGAGGATTTGAATTCAGGTTTTCCTTATTCTAAGGTAAGAATTCAATTCAGTGTACTAACCAGTCTTTTGAAATCCTTAAAATATTTTATAAATATTGATTATTGTTGACATAATTCAGATGTGCCCCTGGCTACCAATTTCATAGCTAATCTCAGTTTTTGTGATTCCATGTCCCTTTTTTAAAAAATTCCTTTGAAAAAAATTATAAATGTTGGAAAAGATGTGGGGAAAAATGGAACACTAGTGCACTGTTCATGGAGTTGTGAAATGATCCAGCCATTTTGGAGAACAATTTAGCTATGCTTAAAGGGTAATAAAACTCTGCATAACCTTTGATTCAGCAATACCACTTCTAGGTGTGTATCTCAAAAAGATCATAAAAAAGAGAAAAGGACCCATATGTATAAAATTATTTATAACAGCTTTTTGTGGTTGGAAAAAATCTGAAATCAAGGGGATGTCCTTTAATTGGGGAATGGCTAAATAAGCCATATGAATGTAATGAAATACTAGTGTGCTATAAAAATCATGAGCAAGCAGATTTTGGAAAAAAAAAAAAAAAAGACTTATATGAACCAATGCTGAGTGAAGTGAGCAGAACCCAGAGAACATTGTACACAGTGATAGCAATATGTGCAGTGATCAACCAGAGTATACTTAGATCTTAATCATGCAATGATCTTGAGACAATTCCATGTCACACATAATGGAAAAGGCTTACTACAACCAGAGAAAACACTATGGTATTTGAATGTATATCAAAGCATACTATTTTGATGAGTTTTTTTTTTCTTTCTTTCTCATTCTGGGTATTCTTTTAAACATGACTAATGTGGAAGTATGTTTAACATAATTGTGCATGAATAACTTATATTAGATTGCTTATTGTTTGGGGGAGAGGAAAAGAAAGAGAGAAAGAAAAAATGAAGCTCAAAATTTTATGAAGATAAATGTTGAAAACTGCCTTTCCATGTAATTTGGGGGAGAGGAGAAAATACTATAAAGTAAAAAATAAATAAATAAATAAATAATCCCTTTAAGATAATAATCCTGTATTACTAACATCTTACAGATTAAACATCCCAGGACTGAATCTTAGAATTAGTGCTCTTTGCTGGTTACCAGTGATATATTGACAAATATTTCACAACCATTTCTTTACCTATCCCTTAAAAAATGTTATATAACACATTTTTAAATTAAATTGAATTAGTATCATTTTTCCATCACTTTCTTAAATCTAGACAATCAAAAGAATGTCATCTCTTGATTTGTAGTACTTGCTGATTTTCAAAGCACCAATTTCAATGAAAATTTCACAATTGGTTTTCTCAAGTCAAATCAAACTAGTTCCAGCATACCTCTTTTGGCATTCCAAAACAGCATTTTGTCTGCAAAAATAGTATACTCTCATTTAATTAGTGGATTTCCCATAGATAAGTACAAACATTTTAGAATTAAAAGAGATGGGACATCATAAGCCCATTATTCTAATTCAGTTCTCTTTTGATGAAGACTAAATTTACTTTTTTTATCTTCCATACCTCATGGGAGGCAGTAAATATGGCACATCAAATAGAGAGCTGGCAATGGTATCAAGAAAACCTAGGTTCTGGAAAGACTTGGAGAAACTCATGCAAACTGAAGTGAGCAGAATCAGGAGATCATTGAATATATTCTTACTGAATGCTCTCATTGTGGTAAGAGCATTATTGCCTAATGATCAACTATGAATGATAGCTATTCTCAGCAATACAATGATCCCAGAAAATTCTGAAGAACTTATAATGAAAAACGCTATCCACCTCCAGAAAAAGAAATAATAGAATCTGAATGAAGATTGAAGCATACTTTTTTCTTTATTTCCTTTCTTTTTCGATCTGTGTTTTTTTCAATGTTTTTTACTAGCATGGAAATATGTTTTATAGGAATATATATATGCATATATATTCCTGTAAAACATATATATATATATATATATAACCTATATCAAATTGCTTCCCTTCTCATTTGGGGCTAAGGGGAGATGAAGGGAAGAAGAGAATTTGGAATTCAAAAGTTTTAAAAACCAAAAGTTAAAAAATAGTTTTTATATATAATTGGAGGAAAATAAAATAAAAAATTTTTAAAAAGGAAAACTTAGGTTCACGTTCTGCCTCTGACTGTATGAAAAGGTCTCAAACAATTCCCTAAGATAATAAGTTAGAGGGTATTAATTTGCACTGATGGATATTTCCTTACCAAGAATTCCCCAAACCAATGAAACCACAGTCTAGGTGTGTGTGTGTGTGTGTGTGTGTGTGTGTGTGTGTGTGTGTGTGTTTATGTGTGTAGTAGCTATTAACTCAAATTGAACTTGCTAAAAACCTTACAGTCTTTTTCCAATTAATTGGTATCTAACCCAACTTTCCCCCATTTTTCATTTGGAAGTTCTTGATACTTAATTCACTTTTTATCTAAATAAAAATGAGACCATTTATAGTATCTTATCTATCACAGAATCCAGATCTAATCTGGAAGGAACATCAGACCTAATCTAATCTAATTTGTATGTCATCAGCAAAAGCAAAAATAGATCAAAATGGTGAAAAATTATGGAAAAGTATGAGTCAAAAATAAGGAATGAGAAAGGACAGACTTGAAGAGTACATAGAAAGCTCAGGTATATAAGATGAACATATTGTTCAAAAAATTACAAGATCTAGAAATGGTGAATATTTAATAACATCACACACAAAATTAATGCTTTATATTTTAAATGACAGGAAACGGCTTGTTTCTGAAATGAGAGTAATTCCTAAATCAACTATATGTATATAGTCAAACCACAAACTTTTAGGGAAAAGGTCAAAATTAGCACAGGGTTGAAAGGATAAAAATAAGGAAAGGATCTGTATATAATTAAAACAACTCAAACTTGATTTACTTTAAAAAGTTACTGATGATGAGAAAAAGAAAAGTGATGAAAGAAAGGACATCACCAATTATAATATTTTCAAATAGAATTTTAACTAATCAATATTCCTAGGAAACTAAAAGAGGCCAAAAACTATTTCAATTAACCTACACACCAAACAAAATGACAAGGCAACCACTAAACATTGGCACACTCTCCCAATTTGAAAAGACTTTAAGTATGGATTTCAAAATGGACTATGTGTTACCATGGATAGGCTCATCAGAATGGCCAGTAGAGAAGAAATAGTTAGAGCCCACTAATGACTAAAACTATGTATGGAGGGTAGAAAGAAATCAGCATCCATATACACGTAAAGAATACTACCCTCCTGCCCCACATCGAATGTATTTTTCTAAGTTTTGAAGCAAAATATTTGCATGTATCAAAAAATAAAGGAAGAATTCCAACATGTTTAAGCAAGGGAAAACCATTAATAAATTCATGAATTAACCACTGTTTGCTCTTTAAACATGCTAGCTAATTGTTTGGTCTCTTTTCCTATGCAGTCCTGTTTTGGTTTTAAATGATTAATAGATATTAATAAATAAAACTATGCTTGCATTTGATAAGTATGCTTGAATTTCCCTAATGTAGAATTACCCATCAGGAAACTAAATTCAGTCAGTATTTTTGGACTGAAATTCTGATTTATGCATAAACCATAGTTTAATACAATATTTAACCTTTGGAAATGAAGCATAAACAAAATGTTTTTGTGAATCTGTTAATTGTCATGAGTGAGTTTGCATTTGAATGTCTGAGAGCAAAAGGGAATTAATCTTTGTTTGTGGTTGTATGCACTTAAAATTCAGGTTCATAGAGAGAAGAAAAACTGAGACTCACAGAGAATCAAAAGCTTGCTCATGGTGACACTGTGTGTTTATTCTAGGTGCCACAGCATAAGGCTTTGAAAGTGCAAAGTATATACCATAAGAGTAAGGTATGAACTACAGTGATTCATTTTACTAAAGATTTTTGAGACTTAAAATTTGCCATGCCAATTCATGTCTCTACAATACTCCAGAAAACTTAGAAAGAAAAAAAAATTATTGCTAGAACAAGCCAGAATCACCTTCTCACATTATTTCTAATCTGTGTTTATTTGAATTGAGTTACATATGTTTCCCTGGATCCATTGGAGACTCTCGAATCTTTTCCTTCATCTGTAATTCAACTCTGTATTTTTTTTTTTTACATTTTTCTTTTTATTCCCTTATTGAAAGCTGCATTTCTTCAAACTGTGCTAAATGTTTCCTCTTTCTCTCAGGGCATCTACCCAATTTTCTCTTTGGGTTGTCACTCAGTTATGCTTCATACAACTTAGCTCCTTTCATTATTTCTCCAAATTATTCTCTTGGTTCCCTCATCACTCTTTTGCTCTTCTCAGCAATTCCTCTTACTTGCCCATGTCTTTCTAGGGAAGACAGAACACAGTGCACCTTATAAAATTTCTCTGAATGAAGAAAGCATTTAATATTTTATTTCAATGACTTTCAATCTATTTTGTTTCTTCTGATCTGAAACAAAGCCTCTCCATAATATCTTGTCTATATTCACTCCCAACCTTACCTTCTCTTCTACTCACATTCCTCTAATTACCTTACCAACATACTCATTATTCTTATCCTCTCCTTTTCCTAAAAATCAAACAAAGAGATACCTAGGGTCACACAGCTAGGAAGTGTTAAGTGTCTGAGGCCAAATTTGAACTCAGGTCCTCCTGACTTCAGAGCTGGTACTCTATCAACTGCACCACTTAGCTGCCCCTCTATGATACCTTTTAATAAGATGTAGTTTCTTCCCTAATTTCCTTTAATTAGATTTATTTTTCTTTAGCTTTGCTGAGATCAAAATTGTTAGCCCTGTTTTGTTTTGTTTTTTATTTCTTCTGAAACTTAATATATTCTCCTCCAGTCTTTTACACACAGGTACACTTTGTGTGTCTCTCTGCTTCAAAAGTATTTCTTATAAACAACATATTGTAGAATTCTGTTTTTTAATCCACTCTTCTATCAATTTCTGTTTTATAGGAGAATTCTTCTCATTCATATTCACAGTTATGACTATGGTGTATTTTTCTCTGTCCTATTTTCTCCCTGTTTTTACTGCTTTCTCCCTGTTCTTTCTCCTTTCATCCTGTCCTCACCAGTGTTTTCCTTTTGAATATCACTTTCCTTAATCTGCTCTCCCTTTTATTAGCCTTTCCTCCACTTTATTTTCTTTTCCTCTTCCCTCCTAGGTATTGCTTCACCCACTGAGTGCATATTATTCTCTCATTGAACTAAATCCAATATGAATAAGGTTAAAAAAAATTCCTATTTTAACCAATCTTTCATGCCTCTTCATATGATTATAATTTACCCCATTCTCCCTCCCCCTTTTTTGTACTCCCCATACAATCCTTTATTATCCCAATATTTTTATCATCACATCAAAGTCAACTTATACTCATATCCTCTGTCTATATACTCCTTCTTAATACCTTAATAAAGAGAGAGTTCTTATGATTTACAAGTATTATCTTCTGTATAGGAATATCATGTTTGTTTTGTTTGCTTTTTTCTTTCCTGATTACTTTTTTTATGTTTCTGTTGAGTGCTTTATTTGATGATCAAATCTTTTGTTTAGTTCTGGCTTTTTCATCAGGAAATTTTGAAAGTCCCTTTTTACTGATATTCATATTTCCCCTTGAAAGATTATGCTCAATTTTGCTGGGTAGCTGATTCTTGTTTTTAATTCAAATCACCTTTGCTTTCTGGAACATCATATTTGAAGTCTACTGTTCTATTACTGTGACTCCCTGATATTTGAATTGTTTCTTTCTGACTGCTTGCAGGCTTGCAATATTTTGTTTTGACCTGAAAATTCTAGAATTTGTCTTCAATATTGTTTCGGGCTTTAATTTTGGGATCTCTTTCAGTAGATTATTGGTCTATTCTTTCATTGATTGTGTTACTGTCAGGTTCTAGGATATTAGGGCAGTTTTCCTTGATAATTTCTTGAAAAATGTTGCCCAGGCTTTTTTTTTTTTTTTAAATCATGATTTTCCCTTAGTCTAATAATTCTTAAGTTCTCTCTCTTGAATCAATTGTCCAGATCAGTTATTTTTCCAGCGAGGTATTCTATATATCCTTCTATTATTTTTTTTCATTCTTTTGATTTTGTTTGACTGATTATTGATGTTTCATGGAATCATTAGTTTTTATTTGCCCAATTAAAAATTGGGGGGGTGTCAAATTTTTATTAATTTTCTGTTTATTTAAAAACAGAACAGAAAAAAGAAAAACAAAAAAGGAAAATAAAACTAAACAGAACATAACAGAACGTTGTCATGTGCCTAGCAAAACATCAGAGACACTTCAAAACATATAACAATAAATTACCAGTTCAAGAAAGGACATATAATAGTAAAAAAAAATCATATTTATGAGTGTCCATCTTTTCTTTGCTTCTTTGTAGGTTGCTCTTTTGCTCTCTGCTGTGCATTTCTTTTTATTTATTTTTCCTTTTTCATGTCCCCCAATTCCCACAAGCAGGCTATAGTTAATCACAGATATATTTACATAGAGATGTATACAAATACATACATATATGTACAACCACACCCCCACTCTCACATATACCCTCACATATACCCCCACATATACACACATATACATAGATCTATGTACATACATACATAGAGCAATATGCATACATATCTACATATACTCCCTCAGACACACACACATACATACATATATATATATATGTACACATATATATGTATATATACATATATAACAGGACCTGCTGTCTTTTATTATGAGTGCTGGTAAGTCCTGTAGAATTTTAATTGTAGTTCCAGCATATTTGAATTGTTTTGTTTTGTTTTTTTTCCCTTGTTCCTAGAAAAATTTTCTCTTTGACCAAGGAGTTTCAAAATTTGGTAACAATATTCCCCTCCTGTTCTATCACTCCAGGAGAATTTTCTTGGATTATGTTTTGCATTATTGTGTCAAAATACTTTTTTGGCCACAGTTCATAGGTAGTCCAATTATTCTTATATTTTCTCTTCTTGATCTGTTCTCCAGATCTTTCCATTCTATTTTTTCTTTTTTTTATATTATGTTTTGTTATTTCTTGGTTTCTTATAGCTTCACCAGCTTCCTCTTGCCCAGGTCTAATTTTCAGAGTTATTTTCATCTATAAGGCTCTATCTTTTTTCTTGTTAACTTTCCCCACACACACACAACCTTTTTGTTTTTCTTGGATGGTTGTTTTTATTTATTTATTTTAGTTTTTTCTCAGTGTCTCTCATTTAATTTTTAAATTCTTCTATTAGTTCTCTCTGGGAAGAGAGCCATTTAACATTGCTCTTAGAGGTAGAAGAAGTTTTGTTTTTATTTCAGTGTCCTCCTCTAAAGATGAACCCCAGCTTTCCCTATTCACTTAAGTTTTTATGGTTGGGTTCTTTCTTCTTTGACATTTCTTTTCTTTTCTTTTTAAAGAAAAGTACTGGTGTTAACAGTTAAGCTCTAATTATGGGGTTGGGGGAATGATACCTCTAGCTTCACTTCAGCTCTCCCCTCAGACCTGGAATCCCAAACCAAAAACTCCACCTTCCTACAAGTACCCAGAGCCAGCAGCATCACTGCCCCCACTGCTTCTACATTTACTAGGTGTCCTGGTTCTTTCTTGCCCAGGGCTGCTTCTCTGCAGCATTGCTGGGTCTGGCATTCCCAATTAGCCATTTTTCTGGGACTCAGATCTCAGATTCCACTTACTATCCAGGAGGTGAAAGTTCCTGTGGTTCCTGCTGAGGCTCCAGCCACATCCAACTAGCCCCAGGGCTCCTCAGAGGTGTTTGCACTTCACCCTGGTTAATGTGTGGCCTGGGGTCTTTATTTGGATCTTCTTGATTTGTGCCAAGAATCCTCCTCCACCCCCATTCAAAATTTTAAGGAAATATTTTCTTCAATAGCTTTTGTACCTCCTTTTCCATTTGGCAAATTCTACTTTTAAACTTTTATTTTCTTTAATGATCTCCCCACCCCAATTTAGCCAGTTCTTTTGTATTCTTTTAAAGGTGTTGTTTTCTTCAGTCTTTTTTTTTTCTTTTGGTGCTTTCTTTTCCAAGTTTTTGACTCTTTTTTCATAATTTTCTTCCACAAGTCTCATTTATTTTTTTCTACATCTCTTTCAAGAGTACTTTTTTGATACCATATTTTGAGTTTGTTTTGATTTTCCCTGTTACTATACTAGTTCTTTTTTTTTTTTAATGGTAAAAGCTATTTTTTGTTTTTTTGCTCATTTTTTTTTAAGTTGAGCAATACCCTTAGGGTACAGGGGTCACTGTACAAAACATCTTACAGGGAGTTCTGGGGTCTGGTCATTGGCTTTCTATGCCAGAGCCTCTGGGGCTGGAGGCTTGCCCACTGTGTTAGTGTGGCCCAGTCTAATTATACCTGTTGTGCTCTGGATTATGGAGCTAGCAATTTGCCTGCTACACTGAGGCTGGAGGCCTCATAGGTAGCCTTCTGTGCCACTAGTCTGCTCAGTATGGACAATGAGACCTTAATTGTTAATCTTTTTTATGACTAAGAGCCTCCCTGTGACTTGCCTGGACAATGCAAAAATCTTTTTACCCAAGTGAGACAGATTTTTTTTCTCGAGTCCTGCTAAGTAATCTTGCACTAGAAAACTGTTTCTCTCTGGATTTTGCTGCTCCAGAATTCTTTTAGAGGCTTAATTTAATATTGTTTCTGAGAGAAACTGGGGAGACTTCAAACAATGTCATAGCTCTCATTACATTTCTAATATTTGAGAGGCTATGGGTGACATTAACTATCACATCACTTAGAAATATGAGATCTGCATTCTCCCAATTCCAATAATGAATATTTGTATGATCTTGAATAATACCATCCTGTAACTCCATTTCCTTATATGTAAGAAGGAGGAAGGTACTTGTATTATCTACTTCATTGTATTAAAACAACCAAAAAAAAAAAAAAAAAAACCTTAAATATTAGAAATTTTTAAAGATATCTTTTCCACTTGGGGAAGCTATATTTTGAAAGTTAAAAAGCATAAGTCCAGTTCTGAGCATAATGCCACTTAATAAATACTTATACACTGATATAAAAACCTGAGATGTTAAAGGAAATGAATACTGCTATTAAAGTCTTTGGAGAAAGTAGCTGAATAATCATTGGAAAGGGTAGACAATAATTCCAATTTTTGCAGGAATGATAAAAATCACTTATGCATAAGAGAAAAATATTTGACTTTTTTCCCCTCTCATGTAAAACTATCTACTCAGTAATTTTCATTTCCTTAAGCAGAATCAATATTTTTTTTCACTGAAAGAAGAAAAAAAATCCAGACTCAAATACCACACCCCTGGTGAATATCTCCAGATTATTCTAATATATTGCTTGTTTATCCACAGTTGTTCAGATGCTATCTCCCCATTAAACTGTAAGATTCTTGAGGACATGGACTGTTCTTTGTTTTTCTTTGTATTGCCAGAAATTAGCACAGTTCCTGGCACTCAGTAAATTTTAAATAAATACTTCCTAATCAAGAGACTTTCATTTCTTGTTTCTGTTGTATCCTATTCAATAAACTTGGGGAATCATATCAACTTGGCTCAAATGTCTGTAACAATGGTGCAAGACTGGCAGAAAAAGAAGGCAGAAGTTGCTAAGAATCATAGTTTTTAGTCATTCTACAAGTTTTAAAAAAAAATTTTGTCACTACAACTGTGAAATATTTGTCTACTAATTAATGAAGTCATATCATAGCAACACTGACTAGGGTGTTCAAGAAAGATTAGTAATAATAATGTGAGGACTAATCAAGTCCTTTTCAGGGCTTTGGTGTCCATCTGCCACCCAACTCTTACCTGAGGCTCCAAGAAGCTGTAGTATGTGCACAGACCACATTCCACTAAAACTTTCTGCGGAGACATACTAAATCAGGTTAAGAGCCATGACTAAACCAGGCCATTGATGAGTTAGGACAATGTCTGCCCAAAGCATGTGAAAACTCTCTTCAGTGAAATGGGCAGATGAAAATAATTTGCTCCAGTCGATCAGTGGCATAGAATAGGATACCAGGACAAGCTAGGTAATAATGTTAGCAATTTAGTGTTTGATAAGCCCAAAGACCCCAGCTTTTGGGATAAGTACTCACTATTTGGCAAAAACTGCTGGGAAAATTGGAAACTAATGTGGAAGAAATTAAAGCTGGACCCACACCTAACACCACATACCAAGATAAGATCTAAATGGGCTCATGATCTAGATATAAAGAGTGATATTGTAAGCAACTTAGAGGAATGTAATATAATTTACCTCTCAGACCTGTGGAGATGGAATAAATTTATGTCCAAAGAAGATCTGGAACTCTTAATTGAACACCAGATAGATAATTTTGATTATATTAAGTTAAAAAGTTTCTGTACAAACAAAACTAATGCAGACAAGATTAGGAGGGAAGCATCAAATTGGGAAATCATCTTTACATTTAAGGGTTCTGATAAAGGTCTCATCTCTAAGATATATAGAGAATTGTCTCATATTTATAAGAATTCAAGCCATTCTCCAATTGATAAAAGGTCAAAGGATATGAACAGACAATTTTCAGATGATGATATTAAAACTATTTATAATCATATGAAAAGATGCTCCAAATCACTATTGATCAGAGAAATGCAAATTAAGACAACTCTGAGGTACCACTACACACCTGTCAGATTGGCTAAAATGACAGGAAAAAATAACAATGAATGTTGGAGGGGATGTGGGAAGACTGGGACACTGATGCATTGTTGGTGGAGCTGTGAATGGATCCAGCCATTCTGGAGAGCAATTTGGAGCTATGCTCAAAAAGTTATTAAACTATGCATGCCCTTTGACCCAGCAGTGTTCCTATTGGGCTTATATCCCAAAGAAATCATAAAAGAAGGAAAGGGCCCCACATTGCAAGAATGTTTGTGGCAGCTCTTTTTGTAGTGGCTAGAAAGTGGAAACTGAATGGATGCCCATCTATTGGAGAGTGGCTGAATAAATTATGGTATATGAATGTTATGGAATATTATTGCTCTGTGAGAAACGACCAGCAAGATGATTTCAGAGAGGCCTGGAGAGACTTGCATGAACTGATGCTGAGTGAAATGAGCAGAATCAGGAGATCATTATACACGGCAACAACAATACTATATGAGGATCAGTTCTAAGGGACATGACTCTCTTCAACAATGAAATGCTTCAAACCAATTCCAATTGTTCA
>JAJPUD010003373.1:23701-71407 GCA_023553655.1 Myrmecobius fasciatus | reverse complement strand
AAAAAAAAAAAAGAAAACAATTTGCTCCAATGACCATGAAGGCAGTTGAAACAGGTTCTGTGGAGCATGTTAAATTTATTAGACATGCATATAATTTATCATATTTAGCATGTATTAGATTACCTGTCATCTAGAGGTGGGGGTGGGGCAAAGGAGGGGAAAAGCTTGGAACAAAAAAAAAAAGTTTTTGCAAAGGTCAATGTAGAAAAATCACTCATGTTTTGTAAATAAAAAGCTTTAAAAAAATAAAAAAACCATAAAAATTAATTAATTAATTAATTAATTTAAAAAATTATTAGACATGGAAGATGCCAGAGTTATCAACTGCATCCTGAGCCATCATCACAAATTTCCACCATTATGCAACTTATTAATAATTCAATTGACACCAATTATCCAGCTAAAGAAAAATTACTTTTATTTAGGGATTTCCTTTGAGAGTAGAATAAGAATAGTTGGCACAAACTATTTCCCCCCAAATTTCTGTTCCAATTTCTATCACAAGTACATCACTTAAAGTAGATCTACTATATTTGAGTCACTGTCATAAATGGATACATGAGGAAACACAAATGAGATTTGAAAAAACAGATGAGAAGAATAGCTATACTAGACCAAGTGTATACAGAAAAGTTCTGTGGTGGACATAAAACAACACTGAGGGTTTGAAGTATTAATTCTTAGACACTGAAATGAAAGGAAATTAGCAAATATTTTGGGGAAAAGAAATTATTATTACCAAAAATATGATCAATAAAATATTAGTAACAACTGATATATATTTCTGCATTTGCTTCTCTATAAAATTTTTATAAAAATGATCTATAAATATATTGAGAGCATCCTTGATGAGGTTGGAAAAGAACAGACTTTAATAAATGGAATTAAATAGCAGATTTTACAATTTACAGAGTTGCTTAAAAAGGTGCAGGAAACAAAATGTCCCGTTGTGCTTATTATATGCTATTTAAAAATACCACCATTTTTAAAAGGGCAGAATAAAATGCCTCCCCAAAGGATCTTCTTCATCTAATGCCTATATCATTCTTATACTATTCCTTAAAAAAAAAAAAAATGCAACCTGAGAGATAATTTTGTGGGGATTCTGTCTCATTTTTGATTTAGTGTCCTTTGCATCTGGCAAAATGAATGAAGTATTATAGACATTAAATTCTAGTTGATTGATAACCCTCTGATAAAACAACACAATCCAGTCATAAAGCAGATTCCTAAGTTTTACAAGGATGCTGTCCACTGTCTTAGAGAATATCCAATGGAGTATTCCAAAGAGGTATCCCTTAGACAATTCAAGATCCTCCAGATTTCTCTGTTTATAGGTAACATTGTATTGATTGTACCAAATTCTGGATTATAGCAATCTTTTAAATGAGAGCAATAATCCCTCAAATGAGTATGACCTACCTATTCAAAAAAGGAAAAATAAAATGGAAAAAGAATTCCTATTGTCCAAAATAGTGGTCTCAAACTATGATTGTGTACCTAATTAGTAAAAAATTTGTAAGCATGCATATCCAATAATAATATTTATATATTATATACATTTGTTATTCTACTTGTAGTTCTGATCATTACAAAACTCAAATAAAAATCTAACCTTAAAGGATAAGAGAAAGATGAAATAACAATTGATCCCCTAATAAATAGAGAGCCAAAGGAGTTTATTGAGTAGGAGAATGTGATGATCAGACCTGCACTTTTGAAAAATCATGTTAGTAGTTATTTGAAGAATAGATTATAAAATGGATAGATTTGAGAAAAAGAATTTAATAAGAGCCTAATGCAATAGTCAAAGAGAGAAGTGATGAAGACCTGAACTAGGATCTGACTTGATAATGAAAAAAAGAAAACGGATGTGAAAGATAATGTTCAAGTAAAAATGGTATTTTATATCTATTGGATATATGGTGTGGAAAAAAGTAAGGAATCAAACATTATGAACTTAGGTAACTGGTTCTGCCCTTATCAATAATCATGAATTTTGGAAAAGGGAGCAGGGTGGATTAAGAGGGGAAGAAAATATAATAAAAACTGTGCTACAAATGAATATACAACTGAGTCATTCTATAGACTCACTCTGTCTCACTTAAAATTAATTGTGAGGGAAGGGGTATTAATCACCAAGTACTGTCTAGGATATTAAGGATAAATATGCTGGGAATGGAAATTTTTCTTTGGGTATCTATGCCATTGATGCCTGAGTAGTAGTTAGGTTATACCTACCCTGAGGGGCTAATGAAAAGTTCAAAAGGGAGGAGGTAGTGGACTTGCAGAATGGAAGAAAGTGGCAGAATTGAGGAGTGTTGGGTGATATACATATAGTAATATTTTAAAATAAGCTATTTTGGGAAAGATGAAAAGCAACTCATCTTTCTGCCCTTCAACTTATAGGTCACTCACAAATTGTGGTAAGGCCATCACCATTATTATGTAGACCCCTAGTTGTGAGTATTATATAATTGGAAAGATGTATTATAGAGATAGCCCACATATTTTGGACAAATACTTCAAATGGACACTAAATTTGTCCCAGAATGGAACAGGAAGAAGAAAAAGCTCAATTGCCTTTTGAAATTTTCACAATGCTTTTATTGATATGAAATTTTTCCCTTTAACAAAAACCCATTTTTAGCACAGATATTTTTTTTCCCAGTGATGCAATATAAATGTGAGAGAAATACATACCACTTTAACCCAAAGAGTGACTCAGAGATATATGATAGAAGTGAATATATTGGATCATATTATTGACAAAGAACTGTATAGAAGAGATAGGATAAAATTACCAGTGAAATCAATGTGTATGGGAAATGAAGTAGGCTAGTCAAGTTACAAGGTCAAAATTACAAGGTCAAAGACTGTGGAAAACTCAGGTATTTCAATATTGCCTACAAAACACTAAATATATCTAAATGAAAGACTTGCATATTGGATGAATCTACTCTAAAAGATTTATTTGTAGTCAACCAGTTGGAAGGGAATAACGACATTGGTGAAATTTCTGGTTGATTGAAAAATCAAAGTCTCAAACCACAGACAAAAAAAAAAAAAAAATGCTATTCCAACAAAAATATAACCTGGATGAATTGTGTGAAAACTTTCACCTGAAAATCTGTCTCTCTCTCTCTTTCTCTCCCTCCCCCACCCCTCTCTCTTACTTTCTCTCTGTGTTTCTCTTTCACACTTTGTCTCTTTTTCTTCTCTCTGTCTCTCACTTTGTCTCTTTTTCTTTTCTCGGTCTGTCTGTCTCTCCTTGCTAAATATACGTGCTCTAATTCCTATTTCAAGAGAAAAGATAGTTTAGTGTATTGGAAAAAGCATTTCATCTGTATTCAGAAAACAAGTTTATATCCAACTTCTAATTCATATTACCTGAATGCTGTTAAACACTTAACATATGAAATCCTCTGTTTCCTCCTCTGTAAAATTGGTAGTTAAACTAGATTGTAGAATGGCAGAGTTGGGAAAGATGTCAAAGAACATCTTTCTACACATACATATTTGAACAAGAATCATCTCTGCAGTGTATTTAATAGGTAGTTATCCAACCTTTGATTAAATACCATTAGTAAAGGAAAATTCATTATATCCTGAGTCAATTTATTATTTTTGGAGGTAAATATTATTACAAAGCAGAATTTTTTATTTGTTTTAATTTGTTTACCCTACATCAAGAATGAACTTGTCTCCCTGACACTTTTATATTTTGCTTCTCATTCTGCCCTTTCAGGCAGTCTATAAGAGTTCTTCAAAGAGTTGAAGAAAGCGATGGTACTCCCTGCCCCTTTTCTAATCTTCTCCAAGCTAAACAACCAGTTTTAATATGGTATGATCTCAAAGCACTTTAAAATTGTATTAAATTGTATTCCTCCTAAAACTCTCCAGTTCACTAATGTCCATCCTAAAATGCATCATATAATACACCAGATATGATCTGCTCCTTAGATGACCACTAAGGTTCCTCCAACCTCTAAATTTTTGGTCCTTTTGAATGCCACAGATGAGAAGCCATGAATAAAATTTTCTTTTCTAACAGAAGTAAGAGATTCTCTATATCTATGGACAGGTGGTGCATAATAAATATGACATCTGAACTCTTTTTCCAAGGGAAAGGAAAAAATATACATACAAAAAAAATTCTGAATTAATCCTTCTTCACTGATCTTTTTCTTCAGCTGCTCAAAATCATCCTGCAGATGACAGGGAAACACCCTGGGGTTCCAGAGGGAAGGTTCCCAGCAGGAACTAAATTCATACACAGTGGGCTAAAGCAATACCTACCATGTAATTATGGTCAACAGTTGAGAGCTTGAAAAGGAGGGGGACCATTGGCATATAGCAGGGAGAGAATAGCCATGTAAGCAGCACAGCTGGAACTCTGTTCTCATCATGTGTCTTCCCTGCTGTGGACTATGCTTACCAAAGTTAGGGAATAGTATGTCACTGCTGACCTGTTCATCTTTTTCCATTGTTCCCCAGCTTCCAGAGAAAGGTTATTGCATTTTAATAATGCCAAGTGATTCCCTAGTCAAAATAATTATATGGAATCTTCTCTAGCAAAACCTCCTTATGTGGTAACCTGAATCTCTTTCTCATTTGACCCTTTCAGAGAGTCTTTGTAATTGGGTTAGCACCTTATATTAGGGCAGTAAAGAAGGCTAGGATGGCTAATGAGTGGGTGTGTGAAAACAGCACTTGCAAGGTACTCCTGAGGATGGTGAGATCTTTTCTTCCATCCAGTAAAAGGCAATATTGCTAAGTGGAGAAGAAATTTACACCTGAGGGTAAGGAGTTTCTTTTGCTGTAGTAGAATAGATAGCAAGTTTCCTGGGGGTAGATTGATGTATGAGATATGAAGGAAACTAGGATCTACTATTATTGTGAAGTAAATTTACACTTACACTCACCAATCTGGATCATTAAGCCCAAGGCAGAATTCTAGAATTGAGTAAATTAACTGGGAGTGGTCTCAGGAGGTCTAGTTAGAAAGCTGCAATTCCATAGGGAGGAGATTGACATGGCAAATGTCAAAGTGACTTCCTTTTTTTGTGGGGGATAGCTGGATAGGAAAGTAACAAAAGAGAGTCGGGGATGGGAAGTGGGAGGAATAATTTTGCTTATTTATCTTCCATATGGTTAGGAAGGAAATAAAGAACTGATCTAAGCTGATTAGGTTGTTAGCAATCATGAATACTGATTAAATCCTGGATACAAAGCAGGCAAATTATACTCATTTGAAAGTGTCTCTGAGGCTTCCCCTGCCTCTACCACCAAAGGAAAATGTAGAAAAGAAGAGGGTTTTCATTAAAATTCCTCCCAGAGACCCTAATACATTGTTGAAGGAGTTGTGAAATGATTCAACCATTCTGGAGAGTAGTTTGGGAACTATGCCCAAAGGGCTATAAAGCTGTGTATACATTTTAATCCTGCAATGTCACTACTGAGTCATATCCCAAAGAAACCATAAAAGAGGGGGGAGAGGGAAACTACATGTGCAAAAATATTTGCAACAGCCCTTTTTCTAGAGTCAAGGAATTAGAAATTGAGTGGATACCCATCAACTAGAGAATAGCTGAACAAATTATGGTATATCGATGTAATGGAATATTATTGTTCTATAAGAAATGCTGAACAGACTTATTTCAGAAAAGCCTAGAAAGACTTACATGAAGTGATGCTAAGTGAAGTGAGCAGGACCAGGAGAATATTGTACAGAGTAACAACAAAATTATATAATGATCAACTATGATACACTTAGCTCTTCTCAGCAATGCAGTGATCCAAGACAATTACAATGGAGTTGGGAAAGAAATTGCCATTGGCAACCAGAAAGAGAACCATGGAGACTGAATGTGGATGAAAGTATAGCATTTTCACCTTTTTTATTTGTTCATCTATTTGTTTTTTTTCTTTCTTATATTCTTTTTTTTTTTTTTTTTTTTTTTTTTACCTTTTTGGTCTGATTTTTCTTTCAACATGACAAATATGGAAATATATTTAAAAGGATTGTACATGTTTAACACATATCAGATTGCTTGCTATCTTGGGTAGAGGAGAATAAGGGAATGAGAGAGAAAAAATTTGGAATGCAAAATCTTACAAAAAAGAATGCTGAAAACTATCTTTACATATATTTGGAAAAATAAAATACTATTTAGGAAAAAAATTAAAATGAAAAATGAAATTTCTCCCAGAATTCTTCACCTTTAAATTCCGGATCTGATCCAAAGAATTTCCACCCAAAGCAATGGAACATCTGCACAAATATGTGTATCTCTCAATACCCACAGTTAATTATCACAAAATTAACCTGACATCTTATGGTTTTTCAAGCATCCATATGGGTACTTTCTTCCCTATAACTTTGGAAGTACCTTTAGGTAAGGAACCAGGATTTCTTTTAAAATTGTCATAGCCCCTCAATGCAGAGCTATCTATGAACATTTGAGATACTCTCAAGTGCAAGTGGGAAGTTAGAAGAGAGATACATTTTTGAGAGAATATTGAGCTCTTTTTTGACCATATATTTAAAATGTCTATAAGATGAGTAGTAAGCAGTTTGTAATGTGAGGCCAGAGATTAAGGGAAATGGGGACTGGATATATAAAGTAGAAGTTTTCTTCATAGAGGTAATAACTGAACCTTTGAGAGATGATGAGTTAGATTATGGAGAGAGATTGTAAAGAGAGAAGAGAGCCCAAAATAGAACCCTGGAGGAGATACAAATAAAGAGGGATGTAACATAGGTGACTGATCCAAAAAATTAAACTAACTGTCTCACAGTTGGAAAGGAGCTAGAATAGAATAGTGCAATGAAAACTCAAAGCAGAGATAGTATCTAGGAAAAAGGGTTTGAATACTTAATAACTTTTTAGGCTGGCTCCCTTAATTTAAACTGCCCTCATACTGGCAGATCTAGGTATCCAGAAAGGTATATAGTAACACTCACATTCTCTAAATTTCTTAGAGATAATTTTTAAATTTATTTATTTTAATACACATTGCTTTATGAATAATGTTGAAAGAGAAAAATCAGAGCAAAAGAGAAAAACCATGGGAGAGATTAAAAAAAAAAAAAAAACAGAAAAAAGAAGTGAACATAGTATGTGTTGATTTACATTCAGTCTCCATAGTTCTTTTTCTGGATGCAGATGGCATTTTTTGTCCAAAGTCCAAAGCAAAAGGGATTGCTTTGGATCACTTGAACTGCTGAGAAGAACCAAGTCTTTCATAGTTGATCATCGCACATTCTTGCTGTTATTGTGTACAATGTATTTCTGATTCTGCTTGTTTTGCTCAGCATCAGTTCATATAAATCTTTCCAGGCCTTACTAAAATCAGCTTATTCATCATTTTTTATACAACAATAATATTCCATCATCTTCATATATCACAACTTGTTTGGCCATTCCCCAATTAATGGGAATCTCCTCATTTTCCATTTCTTTGCTACCACAAAAAGAGCTGCTACAAACATTTTTTGCACATGTGGGTCCTTTTCCTTCCTTTATGATTTCCTTGGGATACAGACCCAGTAATGGCACTGCTGGGTCAAAGGATATACACAGTTTTGTGGCCCTTTGTGTATAGTTCAAATTGCTCTCCAGGATAGTTGGATCCATTTCACAACTCCACCAACATGCATTAGTGTTCCAGTTTTCCCGCATTCCCTCCCACATTTATCATTATCTTTTCCTCACATTTTAGCCAGTCTGAGAGGTATGAGGTAGTATCTCAAAGTTGTCTTAATTTGCATTTCTCTAATCAATAGTGATTTAGAGCATTTTTTCACTTGACTATAGATGGCTTTAATTTTGTTATCTGATAATTGTTTATATCCTGTGACCATTTATCAATTAGGGAATGACTTGTATTCTTATAAATTTGACATAGTTCTTTATATATTTTAGAAATGAGATCTTTATCAGAAATACTGGCTATAAAGATTTCTTCCCAGGGGCAGTTAGGTGGTACAGTGGATAGCCTTGAAGTCAGGAGGACCTGAGTTCAAATCTGGTCTCAGACATTTAATTCTTCCTGGCTGTGTTAAACTGGACAAGTCACTTAACCCCAATTGCCTCAGGAAGAACTATTTCTTCCCAGCTTTGTACTTCCCTTTTAATCTTGTTTCTGTTAGTTTGTTTGCACAAAACCTTTTTAATTTAATGTAATCAAAGTTTTCCATTTTGCTTTTCATAATGTTGTCTAGTTCTTCTTTAGCCATAAATTCAAAGATCTGATAGGTAAACTGTCCTTTTTTTCTCCTAATTTGTTTATGGTATCATTCTTTATGTCCAAATCACATACTCATTTTGACCTTATTTTAGTATGGGATGTGAGATGTAGGTCTGTACTGAGTTTCTGACATATGATTTTCCAGTTTTCTCAGAAATTTTTGTCAAATAGTAAGTTTTTATTTCTGAAGCTGGAGTTTGGGGAGTTACTAAATACTAAATTACTATAGGCCCCAATTATTGTATTATGTGTATCTAATCAATTTCATTGATCCAATATTGTTTCTTAGCCAGTATCAAATGATTTTGATGACCGCTGCTTTATAATATGCTATTAGGTTTGGTACTGCTGAGCCACCATTCTTTGTATTTTTTTTTTCATTAATTTCCTTCATATTCTTGACCTTTTGTTCTTCCAGATGAATTCCATTATTATTTTTTTCTAGTTCTGTAAAATAGTTTTTGGTAGTTTGGTATAACACTGATCAATTTAGGCAGAATTTTCATTTTTATTAGATTAGCTCAGCCTACCCATAAGCAATTGACATTTTTCCAATTGTTCAGATCTGACTTTGTGTGTGAAGGGTTTTGTAGTTGTGTTCATATATTTCTTGGATTTGTCTTGGCAAGTAGACCCCCAAGCATTTTATTTTGTCTATAGTTACTTAAAATGGAATTTCTCTATCTCTTGTTGATGGGCTTTGTCGGTAATATAGAGAAATGATGATGATTTGTGTGGGTTTATTTTATATCCTGCAACTTTGCTAAAGCTGTGAAGAGATAAAATGTTAAGACAGAATGCATTCCCCCCACTCACCATTTTAGCTCTTGAGTCTCCATGAGTGTACTTTTATTTATACAGCCAACTACTCACAATGATGATGCTTTTAAATCTTATAAACATTTACTTAACAACCAAATAAAAGAAATACTAATAAAATCACAATTTCCCATATATATAATAAATGCAGCAATAACAAATACAGTACCATTTACCTGTACACTAAGTCACATCTTCCCAACAATGTATTTTATAGCTGTGAAGAGAGTGGGCATATGCTTACCAAAATCTTTTGGGCAACCACATAAGGAAAGAAATCCCAAAAAGTTAGGCTAACATGCAACTCTGGTTTTCAGGGTTTTATACTATTGATCCATTCAGGAAAATACACATTTCACAAAGCAACTTCTCTTCTAACTTATTTAATGTTCCTTACCACTTTTCAGCCAGAAAAAATAATCTTCTCTATTCTTGAACTGACATAGCTTTTAAAAGCGCTTTCAACTTAAAATCATCCCTAAAAAAAGAATTGGAAAAGTAATATACTTAAGATGGTTAGAAATCACTTTTAAGTTATAGAATTTCAAACTTTATCAAAATATAAAGCAGTTCATGCAGAGATTCACTAAGAAGAACACTTCAGTCTAACCAGAGCCAATTTCATAACAAAATATCTCCGAAAGGCAAAGACCCCATACAATCCTTTACTTATTGGAATTCAACCTCATTCAAATAGATCTCATTATCTCATTCTATAAAATAGGTCTTTTTTCTTTCCACTTTTCCCTTTAAAATCAGATTGGGGAAAGGACATCAAGCAACACTCCAGAAATATTCATCTCTTATAATCTAGATGGCACTAATTGACAATACCTTGAACTACAATCTTGTTTCAGTTAATTGCAATTGAACAATCAAAGCCTTCTTCTCAGCTAACTGCTCTTACTGCTTCTTTGTTCAAAAGGCTTGAACAAAGCTGATTTTTGAAACTCTACTAAGTATTCCCCTCCAGTTCATTTTTAATCACTCCAGATTCAAGTTCAGTCTCATATACCCAGCCTAATGTAAATGCTTAAGCCATAGCTTCCTATCACTTAGTGACATATCTTTCATTTATGAGGGAACAATAAAAAAGTTTTTTGTGTGCCTTTTAAATCACTCCAATATAAAAGAAGAATCATCCTATGTCCTTTAAAAATCAAGTTGTCTTTATGTTTATGCTACATTTCATTTTCTGTTCCAAACTGTTGAATCCCATATGACAAATGTAATTGTTTACTTATATTCTAACAATTTTTATTAAGTTCATGTTCTTTTCCTAATTCTTTTAAGGATCAAGCCATTCATTTATGAAATTGTCAACATAATGCATATTTTACCAGCTGATTTAATTTTTTAAAGGAAAAGTAGTTTTTCTGTACCTGTCAAAACTAACAACATTGCAATATACATAAGAAAAACACAATACACAATAAATATAAAATAAATTCAAAGCAATAAGGGAAGGGAGAACACTAATAGCTAGATTGTGCAGAAATAGCTTCGTATAGAAATTGGAATTGGGCTGAATCCTAAAGGAAAAAAAGGGAATCTAAGAAATAAGACAAGTTATTTATTTAATTTATATGCAGAGTATGTCTTGGGAAATGACAGGCTAGATGAATCAAAAGTTAGAATTAAGATGGTTGGTAGGAATATCAGTAATCTTAGATAGGCAGATTATGCAACTCTGATGACAGGAAGTAAAGAGGAATTAAGCGGCTTCTTGGCCAGGGGTAAAAGATAAGAGAAAAAAAGCTGACTCAAGTTTGACATAAAAAAAAAAAAAAAAAAAAAGATTTTGGCAACTGATCCCATCACTTCCTGGCAAAGAAGAAGAAGAAATGGAAACAATGTCAGTTTTTCTAGTTTTGGGTTTAAAGATCACTGCAGATGGCTATTGCAGCCATGAAATTAAAAGATACTTCCTCCTTGGAAGGAAAGCTATAGCAAAACTGGACAGCAGGCTAAAGAGCAGAGAGAGCACCTTGTTGATAAAGATCTCTTTGGTCAAAGCTATGTTTTTTGGTTGGGTTTTTTTGTTTTTGTTTTGTTTTTGTTTTTTTGTTTTTTGCTATTGTTGTTTGTTTTTCCAGGAGCAATATATGGTTATGAGAGTTTGATTATGAGGAAAGCTGAGCCCCACAGAATTGTTGCTTTCAAATTGTGAGGCTGGAGAAAACTTTTAAGGGGTCCTTGTGCAGCAAGGAGGTCAAATCAGTCAAAACTTAAAGAAATTAATTCAGGTTATTCACTGAAGGATCAAATATTGAATCTGAAGCTTAAATACTTCAGCCATATGATGAGAAGATGGAACTCACTGAAATAGACTATATTGTTGGGAAAGACTGAAGGCAAAAAAAAAGGGGGGGGTGGCAAATAATTATATGGATGGAGAGTATCATGAAAACAAGTATGAAATTGAACAGACTTCAAGAAATAGGGGAAGATAGAAGGGCTTGATGTACTGTGGTCCATGGTGTCACAAAGAGTTACTGAACAACTGAATGAAAATAATTGGCTCTCATTTTACTACACCTCAGAACTCCAAAGTTCATGTGATAGCCAAACTTAGTAGCACCAACATGTTTGGCAAGATTGTGCTAGTAAGAAAAAATAAAAATAAAAGGTAACTTTGGAGAGAAGAATGTTTATTTGACTAATAAAGTTGGATGCCAGAGAATGGAGGATTGAGAAACAGTGAGAGAAGACAAATGGAGGCAACAAGAATACATATTTTGGGTTTTTTTTTTCCCTTAGGAATTTGTTAAAGGAAATAATAATATATTAAATGTTAAAAAATAATATATTAAATAATAAATAAGTGAAAGCTATTTGAAAATAGATTGAAAGAGTGATAAGGTCTAATTAGTATTTTCTTTTTAAGAATTGAAGAGATGAGCAACATGTTTATAATGCAGAAAAGGAAATCCTCTGTTTTAAAAAAAAAAGAAGGGAAAGGAATAAGGAGTGGTATTGAAAGGGAATTAGGCAAGCATTGAAGAAAGACAAGAACATACAACCAGTGTTTTCAATTTTTTCCACTGAATTATGAATAGCAGTCTTCAATTGAGAGGAAAAGATGAGGAACAATAGGGATGATTTGAGGGGAGACAAGAAGATATGACACTAATACAGAATAGTATGTTGTGGAGTAAATAAGGGAAAAGTAAAAGGATTGCCATGTAGCAAGGAGAGCCCAATTGAGTTGAGATAAAATATTTACAGTGAAAATAATTGTGTGAATTCCTGAACAAATTAGTAATTCAACAACATACAAGTAAATACAGAGAGGGTAAATGATGGAGATAATGAAGGTTGAGGAAGAGATTATAATAATGGGATCTGGGAGCAAAAATACTAAAGATTAGAAAAATTCATTAAGTCAAGAGACCTTCCCTACCTTTACATTTTTGCCTACAATTTGATGGGCATTTTCACAAAATGGCAATATTGTACCAAAGTCCCTTGATATGAATTATTATGCTTGTAGTATATCTATAATGTCTTTGCTAAAACTCATCAGATTTTAAACTGTTAAACTATAATGAGATTATTATATTATAAGACTATTTCCCCTTCCCCTTCCCACCATTATAATGAGACTCCAACCTGAGTAAACCAGACATAAATTTTTCAGGTTATAAAATTCAAGGTTTAGATTAGAAGAGATCTCACAAGCAATCTAGTCCAGTTCCTTCTTTTTATAAGTGGGGAAACTGAGAACTAGGGACATTAAATGAATGACCAAAAGTTACAGAGAAAGTAAGCATCAGAGATAAGATTTAAACCTAGTTTATCTAACTCCATATCCAATGTACTTTCTATTTTATTATAACTTAGAAGTTGTTGGCTAGGCACTAAATAAAGAGGGTCAAGAGCAACCATAATTCACAAAATATTTTTAATTAAATTTCTAGACTTTCTTAAAATGAAGCTAGCTTTTAAATAAAAGAATAAATTAATGCTTTAATTTCAAACAATAGATTTAAATATGAGCTATATAGATGAAGGGTTTTGTAAAATCTAAATAGCAAAATCATATTTTTCTTATTAAATTCTAATAAGTTGTCCATTTCACTTCACTGACTTGATTATAATGTTCATTTCTTACTTTTCCTTTATTTTTATAATCTAGTGCTTTGCAGATGAGTCAATATTTCTGAGACTTTAAGTCAACTTGACCCCCCAAAAAAAGCCATTATGTCTCCCTAATATTAGTAGCTCTGAATATTTCAGATACTGGATCTTTCTGGTGAATCCTTATGTTATAGTCTGTTGTTGAAGTAATTTCCCATTGAGCTTCCCTTTCATTTGCACGTACAAAAGCAGGAAGAGGAACAAGCAATTTCATATATTAAGAGACTAACATTTTCCTTTAAATTAATTCTAGCAAATTAGAACTTTGCTGGCAGCTAGTTTCTAGGACTTCCTTCTATTATTCATTATCAAGGCTTGCCCTTTCCTCAGTTAGACAAATCCTTTAGTTGCAAATTGGGATTTCCCTTGGTAATTTTGAATGATTAGCAATTTTTCTCTACTGTTTTATTTTATTTATTCCAGTGCTTGGAATTACCTAAATATTAATTGGTATCAAAAACTGCTTTTTGTACCTCTTCCTGAACAAGGAATTTTGAAACAAATGTTGGTTTTCTTTTAGCTATGATATAAAATTATTTCATCACTTTATTGATTTTACCTAAGATGCCAAACTATCACAATATTCATTCTACATGTTTTGAAATATCTGAATGTTTAGCATGATGTAGACCATACTTTCAGATGATTCATCGAATTTTTCACTTTGCCCATCAGACTCTTCCTGTCCAAATGTTGATATTTTTTGAAAGGTCACAGAGGAAGAAATTCTTTCTTTGTTTGACAGTTTGCAACATAGCTTCTCTGAATCTCAAATATACATATAAATAGTCTAGGCCTATCTATTGCCTATCATTTAATTTTTTGCTTTCTCAAAAGATCCATTTCTCCTGTGAGAAATACCTTTTAAAAATTAAGGCATATGTAGCTTTTCAGAAACCATTAGTTTCCGGTTGCAAAAGTGAATAAAAATTATTGCCAGATCTCAGGATCAAAATTATATTAGTTAGGGCAGCTAGATGTTGCAGTGGATAGTGTACCAGCCCTGAAATCAGGAGGACCTGAGTTCAAATTTGGCCTCAGGCACTTAATACTTTCTAGGTGTGTGGCCCTGGGCAAGTCATTTAACCCTAATTGCCTCAAATATATATATACTTGAACATACAATTACTCAACTAATATATATATATATATATTAGTTGAGTAATTGTATATTCAATATTTATTCCAATTTGAGACTGAAAATACCTTCCAGTATCGTCCAAAAGATGACCATGTTACTGCCTTGTTCAAAAGCCTTCAGGAGCCCCCTATTCTAAGATAAAATTTAAACTCTTTTCCCTTGCAGTCACAGCTCCACAAAGAGGTTCATCCTACCTTGCCAGTATTTTCTCATGTTATTTCCTTTCCAACAATCTATGTTCCATTCTAACTGGATTGTGAGCTATTCCCCAAACTTTACATTCTATTTTCTTCATTTACATTTGCACAAGGTATCCATTCTCTGTATCCTTAACTCCTGTCAATGGAAAGGTCAAATACCAGCCCTCCCACAGTCTTGCCTGATTTTGGTACATGCTTATATTCTGCTTTTCCCAAATATACATATCCCAAGAAGCCTACAGCCTTCTTAAAGCTAGGAATTGTTTCATTAATGTCTCTGCTTCCAAATTGTGCATACTATACTAACAACCAGGCCCTTTGCGTTTTTAAAAAAATTTTAAATTAAATATAGCCCTGTGATAATTGGTGGGTCAGAACAGCATGTCACCTGCAATCACAGTGACAGATTCTGGGGGCAATAGATCATGACATCTTCCCAGAAACACCTTACCATATGCTTCATCTTTCTTTATTTTCTCCCTGCCTAGTGAATGTTTCAGTGCTCCTATCCCTGCTGCTGGTAGAGCAAGAGAATATTGCAGTTTTTTGTTGTCTCCTTTAATGATTTTAATGCCAAAGTCTGATAACTATAATAAATTTGGATTTCAGACAAAGGGCTGTGGTCCCATTGCTTACCCTTAAAAATAACCCTTTTGCTGTCATTCTAATTCCTACTGCAGCTCAGTAAATGGCTTCATAAAATTCTATATTTTGTCAGCTTCTGACAGAACTGCCTTGTCAGGGAAGATGATCCATTTCATGATTGGGTGTGGACAAAAGGATGACTAATCTCTCCTGGGCTATCTGGCTTCTCTATGGTCCAGAAGTGATCATGGAATGCTCAGCTGAGTCCCTGACAATGCTTCCTGATCAGAAAAGCAAAAGCCTCAGGAAATTTTCATGGTGCTAGAATTGCAATAGCCTAACTCAAGAATCTAAAAGAATGTGGGTTACTTGTAGAAATCAGAAGAGGGCCTAGTTAAGAACAGATGGGAGAAAAGAAATTTGTTTTTATGAAAAAAAAAATAGGATTACAATGCAAGACAAAGCTTTTGTCTCTGAACAAAGTTTGGGTTTTGGAGCTGAAAAAATGTTTAGAAATATAATCACAGCACTTTTTATTTTGGATGACTACCTCCCACCCATCCCACCCCAACCATCTTATATCAAGAAATACTTATATTTGGCATAGAATGAGATAAGTAAACACAATAATACTATCTTAGGATATCACAGAACTTAGCTCATTAGATTTGAAAGTTTTATTAGAGATCATCTAGCCTAATTCCTTAGGCTAGAAATTCCTTAATGTTCTAGAGGAAGCTAAATTAATAATAAAAAATAAATTTAAATTTAAAAAACCCCCACATTTCTTTTTTTTTATTAAAGCTTTTTATTTGTATAACATATGTATGGGTAGTTACTCAGCATTGATCTTTACAAAGCTTTCCGTTACAAGTTTTACTCCCAGTCTGCTCCCCTCCCCTAGATGTCAGGAAGTCCACTACATGTTATTAATGTTAAAATACTTGACAAGTTGTGCAGGAAAAATTCTATCTCTCTCTGGGTGTATATGGTTTTCTTCACTGAACAATTGGAGCTGGTTGAGACAATTCTTTGTTGGAGAGAGCCATGTCCATCAGAATTGATCATCATGTAATATTGTTGTTGCTGTGTATAATGATCTCCTGGTTCTTCACATTTCACTCAGCATCAGTTCATGCAAGTCTCTCCAGGCCTCTCTGAAATCATCCTGCTGGTCGTTTCTTAAAGAGCAATAATATTTCATAACATTCATATACCATAATTTATTCAGCTACTCTCCAATTGATGGGCATCCATTCAGTTTCCAGTTTCTAGCCACTACAAAAAGGGCTGCCACAAACATTCTTGCACATGTGGGTCCCTTTCCCTCCTCTAAGATCTCTTTGGGATATAGGCCCAGTAGAAACACTGCTGAGTCAAAGGGTATGCACAGATTGATAACTTTTAAAATGACAGGAAAAGATAACGATGAATGCTGGAGGGAATATGGGAAAACTGGGACACTGATACATTGTTGGTGGAACTGTGAACATATCCAACCATTCTGGAGAGCAATTTGGAGCTATGCTCAAAAAAACCCCACATCTCATTCTTGAAAGTTTACCATCCTTTGTTGACCAATTTCCACTATTAGATTGTATGACTACAATAATAAACTTGAAATTTTAATTTTAAATGTAATTTATTTTCTTATTAAAATTATTTTATTAATATTTTAAATTAGCAATAATGAAAAGAAAAATATGAATATTTATTCAGAGCTATTTACAAAGAAATTTTACTTTTAAAAATATCTAAAGAAAATTGAGGTCCAGAAAAATCAAGTTACAACCATGTTCACTTAGCTCATTTATTGCAGTCAGATCTAGAACTTGTCTTCCATTTTCTCTAATTCTCTTTTCATTTCTTTCCCATAAGTACTAGAAATAGTAAAATGTAGAATTGATGAATTATGTATAGAATATAGAATATTTTTGTATATATAGGTCATTTAGAAGCCCTTTTCTATAAGCTATTTTCCCATGAAATTTCTTCATTCACATATTTTGCCCTTGGTTCTTTCAAACTATACATGCAACAGCAACAAAAAGAATTGTCTAAAGAATTAAGACACAATTTACAGATGCTTGTAGTATCAACAACAAAGATATATTGTTACAAGAGGTAACTTGGAAAGATTCTGAGTCTATCTGAGGTAAATCCAAACGGATTAATCTTCAGAAACTACCACAAGTAAACTCAGGATACAATGATGTTATGGCATCATTGTGTAAAAAATAATTTCCATACACTTCAGTGTGGTATTGTGAGGAAAAATATTATATTCCATTAGAATTTGGAAGAACTAGGATTTTAATCTGGTTTTGTTACTTACTTGTTGTGTGCCCATTTTCCTGGGACAAAACTGCTTTCTTACCTGTTAAGTAAAGGTTTAAAGCAAGATGATGTCTCTGATGATAACATTATATAACTATAACCTTGTGAAGCTGAAAAAAAAGGTCAGATAGAAACAGAGAACTACAGTATAGGCCACTAGAAGCCTCTGAGATGAGCTGGAGAAACACAGAACAAACTAACAAATTTGACCTGTATTCTCTGAGCTGGTACATATGTAAATTACAGTGGCTAAACAATTGACAAATGTCAATAGCCACATTGCTTAAAAGTGTCAAGTTTTCACTCTCACTTCCTCTATTTAATCAGTTGCCAAGTTTTGTCATTTCTATCTTCCTAGTATCTCAGATACGGGTCCCTTTCTTTCCTTTACTTCTGCCATTCTGGTGAAGGACCTCATCATCTCATGCCTAGATTGTTATAGTAGTCTTCTATTTGGTCTTTCCTACTCAAATCTCTCTTCACTTTGTACTATCTTGCATTTACCTATTGGTGATCTTCCTCAAGTTCAGGTCACTTACCTATTCAATAAACTGCTCTGATTCCCTATTATATCCAGGAACAAAATAAAATCCTTTTTGGCAATCAAAATCCTTCGTTACTTTGCTCCATTCCATTCCTCCTATACTCTATTCTCCTACATGTACTCTATTCCAGTGGCACTCGCCTCCTTGCTGTTCTTCTCACAAGACAATTCAACTCTCCCATTGAGCCTTTTTGCTGACTATTTTCCATTCCTGGAATTCTGCCCCGATTCATCTCCATCTTCTGTTTTCCTGGTTTCCTTTAAGTTATAGATATAATACTACCATTGACAAGAAATCTTTCCAATCCATTTTAATTCAAGTACCCTCCTTCTAAAACTAACTGGAATTTGTCCTATATGAACATGTGTTTTTGAATTTATTAGTAATGTTTTAAATATCAAAATCATATGATATTCAATGTGCTATTGGTATTATTTTGAACTCTGAAATTCCTTTCTTGTAATAATTTCTTATCTTTCTTTTTCTATCTCTCATCTTTTTTGTGTGTGCAACTTCATTCATTCTCAGAAATTCAACTATCATTCTTATACTGATGATTAATAAACCTAAATCTTTCTCCTAAATATTGACTATTGGATACTTCCATTTAGATGTTTGCTGTTATCTCAAACTCAACATTTTCTTTTTTTTTCTTTATTTTTTTCTGGTTATACATGTATATAAACTTTTTAATACATATTTCTTTATGAATCATGTTGGGAGAGAAAAATGAGAACAAAAGAGAAAAGTCATGGGAGCGGGAAAAAAGGGGAAAAAAGGAAGTGAATATAGCATATGTGTTGATTTACATTCAATCTCCATAGTTCTTTTTCTAGATGCAGATGGAATTTTCTAACCAAAGTATAACTAGGATTAACTTGGATCACTGAACCACTGAAAAGAACCAAGTCTTTCATAGCTGATCATCATGCAATCTTGTTGTTATTATGTATAATGTATCTTATAATGTATCCCTGGTGCTTATTTCGCTCAGCATTAGTTCATGTAAATCTTTCTTGGCCTTTCTAAAGTCAGCTTGTTTTTCATAGAAATTTTATTTATTTATTATTTTTTTATAGAACAATAATATTCCATTACCTTCAGATACCACAACTTTCATTCATTCTCCAATTGATAGGCATCTGCTCATTTTCCAATTCTTTGCTACCATAAGAAGAGCTACTACAAACATTTGCTATACATATGGGTTTTTCCCCCTACTTTATGATTTCCTTGGGATACAAACCCAGTAGTGACACTTCTGGGTCAAAGAATATGCACAGTTTTATAGCCCCTTGAGTATAGTTCCAAATTGTTCTTTGGAATTGTTGGATCATTTCACATCACCAACAATGCATTAGTGTCCCAGTTTTTCCATATCACTTCCAACATTTATAATTATATTTTCTTGTCACCTTAGCCAATTTGAGAGGTGTGAGGTGGTATCTTAGAGTTGTTTTAATTTGTATTTCTCCAATCAATAGTGATTTAGAGCATTTTTTCATATGCCTATAGATGTCTTTAATTTCTTCATCTGAAAATTGTTCATGTCCTTTGACTATTTATCAATTGAGGGGATGACTCTTATTCTTATAAATTTGACACAGCTCTTTGTAAATTTTTAGAAATGAGACCTTTATCAGAAATATTGCCTGTTGGGGGCAGCTAGGTGGTGCAGTGGATAGAGCACCAGCCTGGAAGTCCAGAGAACCTGAGTTCAAATCTGGTCTCAGACATTTAACATTCCCTAGCTCTGTGACCCTGGGCAAGTCACTTAACCTCAATTGCCTCAGCAAAAAGAAAAAAAAAAAAAGAAAGAAATGTTGCCTGTAAAAGTCTTCCCCCAACTTTGTACTTCCATTTTAATTTTGTGTTGATTTTGTTTGTGCAAAACCTTTTTAATTTAATGTAATCAAAGTTGTCCATTTTGCATTTCATAATGTCCTCTAATTCATCTTTGATCATAAATTCCTCTCTTCTCCAAAGATCTAATAGGTAATGAAACTCAACATTTTCAAAACAGAAACTAAAATATTTGCCCCTAAACTTTTCTTCCTCCCAACTTTTCTTTTCTCTTCAGGACACATCTACTTTCTAGTTTCTCATGTCACCTTTATTTCTTCCTTTTCAACTTCCCCCTTCTAATTACTTGCCTAAGGTTGTAAATTCCATCTTCATAACTATCTCATATATGACCCTTATCTTCCACATGGCAGATCAATGTCATAGGTCATAGCTTAATCACCTCTCAACTCGACTATTATGTTAATACTCTAGTCTTTCCATTTTCAAATTTATGCTCATTCTATGTAGCTTCCTAAAGTATAGGTCTGACTATGTCAGTATTATGATAAAAAAAAAAAAAAAAAGAAGGGAGTAAAGAAGAAAAGAAAGAAAGCTGGTAAAAGGCTTGGACACAAGTTCAAGATCCCTTATCAGAAAACTACTATGTGACCCAGGTAAAATAACTTAACCTCTTTCAGCTTCAATTAACTTCCATGTAAAATGAAATAATTAAACTGAGGGGTCTATAAATTTCTTTTCTCCTCAAAATCTATGGTACTATGACTGGTTTTCCTTTTGTATTTTCTTTATATGCTTTGTCCCTGGGATCTACCTCAAATATAATAGGGATTTAATAAACATAATTTGAAATTAATTGAAGTAATTTGTGCTCATCAATGTATTCTTTTTATTAGGTCCAAACTGATAGTGGAAGACTATAGTAGATAATAATAAAATAAGAAGAATGTTTATCCTAAGCATATATATACATATATATATGAAAATGATTAAAAAGAAATAACTATAAATTAATAAGGCTAAACTCATGATGCACAAATGCTCAGTAGTGGTAGGTGTTCTCTATAATTAAACTAAAACGTAGTCTTTGGCCTCTAATTGCTTGCAACCTATTTTGAAAACATGATATCTACCTAAACTGCTTAGGTCAGCTGGTTTCATTCCATATAGGTCAATCAGCTCTACCCAGAGAAAAATTCTGTCCCATGTCCAAGGCAAAACTCCCAATTCTGTCTCATGAGAAGGCTCATGAGAAGGTCTAGGTTAGATAATGTGATTGACTTGATGTCATCGAATCAACTTTATGGGGGAGAGGGGAGTACCTGCAGCATCCTAATTATAGTTAATTTTTCTATATTAATTTAGTTTAATACTTATCAATTATATTATTCATTAAGGTTCTTAAAACATCTTACATGTAATATGTTATTTAGTTTATATAACAACCCTGTTGGATAGGTGCTTTTGTTATCCTCATTTTGCTAAGGAAAATAATTTGCCTCTGGTAATGCAACTAATAAATGCTAAGTCAATATTTGAACTCACATCTTCCAGAATCCAAGTCTCACTCTCTACCCACTGAGCCAAGTAGTTACCCAGATTAGAAAGTGCTTCCTTCATAGCAACCCTGCAAGATATGATGTGAAAATATTCATTTTACATCTATAGAAACTGAGTTTCAGGGAAGTTGTATAGATTTTCCAAGATCACTCTGCTAACTAGTGACATAACTGGAATTTAATCAATACATGTCTTCAGGTTCCAATACTATGGTTTTGTGCTCTGTTGCACACCATTTTAGGAATTAAAGTCAGTACTTCTTAATACTTGAACGTAATATATGAGGTTTGAAATGAGGGACCAGAGGCACAATGATTTTCCCTGCCCTGACTAAGCCATGGTTTATAATGAACAAGGCAGAAGAATTTTTGCAGAGAATAGATTCATGACCTATTTTACTAAAGACCAAAACACTATTTAAATATGTGACTGAATTATTGAATAAAAGGTATATGAGCTTTAGATGCTTAATTTGGAAATAGCACTATCTACTTCACAGGTTGTTTGGAGTAAAGTGTTTTGTCAAGCTCTTTACAGATGATCTGTGAGGAAGTGTCCAGCACTATAAGGGGTGCTATAATTCAATATTTGAAAACTCTGTAATTTTATCAATATATATTCCTGTGCTTCCTCTTTACCCTCACCATAACTCCAACCCAAACAATGGTTCATAGATTGTCTTTATGATTTGCTGTGACCAAAAAACTTAGCATCCTACAGTCAAGCTGGTTTAGGTTTAAAATTCTAAATCTTTCTAACTTTGTTGGACCATTAAGAGTTTGCTCAAACAAATTGATCTGTAATCTCATCTATATCAAAATTCCCTTCAATGATGTAGATGACAGCTCAAACATGCCTGCTCATTCTGTTTTAACCTAACTCATATTCTCCCTTCAGTTTCCATTCTGGGGAGGGATCAATTCACACCTTTACTTGATCATGTCATCTTGAAAATAACAAGAAATTTCACTCTACTGAATTAGTCTTTAAGACTTTGGCACCAACAAACACACAAAAAAATAAGGCTTTGAAGCAGGACTTTGATGAATTAAGAGGATCTATGTGGAAGTCTATTACAGGTTGTCTATAATATGGAAAAATACACTCCCTATATTCGGGCTTTTACCCTGACTGTCCCATAGGGTTTGGATACCCTCCCTCCTTACCTTTCCTTCACAGAATCATTCTCTTCAAGACAAATATCAAAAACTTATGCCTAAAGTCTTTCCTGACTTCCCTTCCTCTCAAAATACCTTGTATGTATTTGTATTCATTGTTTTATATAGCTAGATAGATCCTTACTTGATCCCCATTAGAATGTAAGCTTCTTGAGAACAGAGATTGTTTCATTTATTATATTTTAGTCTAAGGTACTTAGCATATAGTAGATACTCCAAGTAATTTTTGCTTAACTGATTAAATGTAGTATCCCCTCTTTGTGACAAAGAATGGACAATGAAATAGTATATTTATTTCCCTTTTCCTGAAAGTTCAAACAAATATCCATCTCTTGAAATCACTAGACTATTTTCCCAAGAGAAATATGAATATCAGTGTCATATGGAAAAGGTATTATATTTACTCTTTGTCACTCGGGAACAAGAGTCAATCAGTTGATGAAAACTGGAAAGATGCAATTTGGATCAAAATAAGGTAGAGTTGCCTCTATTAGAGCTGCTAAATTTCTGTCAAGTTGATATTCTTAAAATACAGATCTGACCCATCTCTCTACTACTTAAAAATATTCAGTGGCTCCCTATTGCATCTAAGGTAATGCATTATCTCCATTTGGCATTTAAAGTCCTCAATGTTTTGGCTCCAACCGACCTTTCTAGAATTCTTCCACATTAGTGTTTTCACAGACTCTTTTTTCAAGCAAACCAGACTACTAGCTGATATCCACATGGGGCATTTTCTCTCCCATCTCCTTGCCATGTGTGTGTGTGCATTCCATTCTTGCCTGGGACTCTCAGAATTCCTAGCTATTTTTAAAGCAGAGTAAGTAGCCTTTTGTGATCCCACTGGTGCTATTTTCCCCTTAAAATTTACATTCTATTTTTGTATGTATCTTGTGCTTGCTTGTTTATCTACATGCTATATCATCACTACTATACCCAATAAAATGTGAACTTTTCGAAAGCAGGAGCTATTTTTCTTTTGTCTTTGTAACTTCCACTGCCTGATATGGTGATGTGAATAAATGTTTGTTGAATTGAATGGAATTGAAATAATGAGTATCCTGTGACTGGTAGTGTTCAAACAGAGGTGGGATGATCATATGAGTAATATTGTGAAAAATTTCCTACATTTGGAAGATCACTGAATGATCATTATGGTCCCTTCTCAAAATCTGAAACTAATTTCATGCTTCTCCCATGACTCTCATACTCATCTTTATTGCCTTATTCCAAATTCTTCAAAATATAATTGGTCTCCTAAGGGAAGAATAAATTCTACTGAAGGAAAGGAAAATCAAATCATTTCATTCTTTGAACATTCTTTGAGTATTTCCAGTTATTTTTATTTATACTAGTGGAGTAATAGATGTCCTGCTGTGTTATGAAAGATCTCACAATGAACCTCTTGTGACTATCACCCTAGTTAGTATATTCTTGACTTGTTCATTATTTTGCCCATATTAAACAGATTTTAGAATGGCTAAATTGAAACAAGAATGAAGAGAAAATAGAAAGAAACCCTTAAGGAGACTCATGTTAAGTTTCTATTCAGGTCATTCAGATACTACCCCCAAATTTCTCCATATCCTTCCTTGAGTTACATACTTATTACGTGGATGCTAATTATGCTAATTATTTTAGTGGCTTTTGAATATGCCTTTTCTACACAGCAAGACTTCTAGACTAGTATCCTTGGGTCTGCAGATGTTAAGATTTTTACAAGATAACACTTTCCAGGCTTTCCCATTTAGGGAGCTGGGTGTGTGGTAGGAAAAGACCAGGTATTTTTCTTTTTGATGAAGAGACCTGCTTCTACCTTTCCCACCTCAAATCAGGTGACTGCAGTTGTGAGCCTCTTCCCCACCTCCCTGATCTCTCTTAAAACTAAATGATGTGGGTGTCCCAACTGCTGACTATTCAATTTCAGCTTACCCAAGAAACCAGCTCAGCTCCAACTAAGATCTCTCCAGACCCTTAGAGCTAATCTTATGACTTCACTTGACATAGTATCTGAGGGTAGATGTGGGAGAGCAGGATGGGACCTGAAGAAGGGAGGAACCTGGAGGGGGGTGTGTCCTTAAAGGGAACTCTGAGAACTTCTGATTTGTAAACCTCAGTTGCAAGAAAACTTGACTATTATATTCTGTAGTACATCAGTATTATCACATACATCAATACATTTTTAGGTTTGTTACCCGCTCCCCCCACACATACACCCGTAAGTGCTACAGGCTTCTCTACTGCCAAATGTCTCTTCTCAATGCACCTGAGAGCCAAAAAAAGAGGCAAAGAATCTAGGCACCCAAGAGTACACAGGAGACCAGGGTCTTCAGGCAGCTCCATAGCTGCAGCAGGCACCGCCTTGAGAAGGGCATCTCCCGGAGGTGTTGCGCGGAAATCCTTCGCACGGCACGCTTTGTGATATGTTAAAAATGCAGCATCATCCTCCCCGCTCTTTTCCACCGGAGCTGAAACGCGAAATTCGCGGGCCATGGGAAACCTGAGAGGAAAGCAGGCTTCTTGTAGCAGCGATGGGTTAATCTGCTTTCCCAGCCTCCTAATAGCTCTGCCTTTCCATGAGCCCCCAGCCTAACTGAGCTTTCACACCTTCACTTGTTTCCTCTTTCACTCACTTGGGTAATCCTGGGCTAGTAGTAAAAAAAAAAAAAGAAAAGAAAACAAAAGAAAAGAAAAACTCTAAAAATAACTGTTGGTACTTAAAATTGAGAGAGAGAGAGAGAGAGAGAGAGAGAGCGAGAGAGAGAGCATCTCTGTCCCCTTTTTCTCTCTCCGTCCTCCGCTCCTCCTTTCTCCCCCCTCCCCTCCCATCCTGGGGCACATGTCTGCCTCTTACAACACCGAGGCACATGGTTCTAGTTAAGTACATAAATCCAACCGAACTGATAGGATAGCCCTGGGACAGCTCCACACCGAACCACCTCCTCCAAGGGAGGTCGGGGGGACTGCAGCAGAGAGATGAAGGGATAGCGTGAGAGAAAGAGAAAGCTGCCCATGCGGTGAGCTAGGGGCCCAGGGTGAAGCAGACAGGGGCGCCGAGGAGGAGGGTGGAGGTTGGGTCCCCGGCACCAAGGCGTCCAGTCTGAGTCCCTTCACTCTCTATCGCCTGGCCCCGTGTCTGCCTGCTTCCTCACCACCCCCCCGCCCCCACGCCCGCTATCCATTTGTGCCCGCCTTGCTGCAACTTGCTGCAGTGTTTGAAAGAGTAGTAGGAGTGCATGGAGGTGGGGATGGGGAAAGACAAGCGGCGTGGTTAGGGAGGTGAAAAGGGAGGGGGAGGGGGTTTGTCAGCAGTGGCAGTGGTAGTGGCCGGAGGGGAGGGGGGTGTCAATTGGGGGGTGTAAATCCGGGGTGAAGCGGGGGGACAGCCCGGCGCTTACACATGTCACATGTGCTTTTTAAGACGGCCGGGAGCGTCTGTGAGCTGGATCGGGTGGAGGATGCTGCGGCAGGTCATTCGCAGAGGGCTCCAGTCGTTCTGCCACAGGCTGGGCTTGTGCGTGAGCCGGCACCCCGTCTTCTTCCTCACCGTGCCTGCAGTCCTGACCATCATCTTCGGCTTCAGCGTGCTCAACCGCTTCCAGCAGGAGAGCGACCTGGAGCGGTTGGTCGCTCCCAGCCACAGCTTGGCGAAGATCGAGCGGAGCCTGGCGGGGAGCCTCTTCCCCCTGGACCAGTCCAAAAGCCAGCTGTATTCGGACTTGCACACCCCTGGGAGGTATGGCAGGGTAATCCTCCTCTCCCCACCCGGACACAATATTTTGCTCCAGGCTGAGGGAATCCTGCAGACCCACCGAGCCGTGCTGGAAATGAAGGTGAACCACAAGGGCTATAATTATACTTTTTCCCATCTGTGTGCGTTGAGAAATCAGGATAAGAAATGCGTGCTGGATGATATAATTTCAGTGCTAGAGGATCTCAGGCAGGCTGCCGTCTCCAATAAGACAACAGCCAGGGTGCAAGTGAGGTATCCCAACACTAAATTGAAGGTATGCTCCTCCTGCATGCTTCTGCCAATTAAAGAGGAAGCGCTTCATTTCTTGCCCTAAACAAGCAAAGAAAATGCAGAGGTCTCATCCTGAAGGCAATTTCTGGGGAGGTGGGGGGGGAGTTAAAATGGAAAGCGCTGAATGAAGGAAACAATGAATTTTACAGTTAGATATTAAGTGATTAAATGAGCAAAAAAAAACCAAAACGAAAACATTTTTTAAAAATTAAACAAGTGGTTTCTGAGACCCTGCAATTATATCTTTGTTAAGGGTTAAAAAAAAAAAAAAAATCAGTGAAGAGAAGTGGGAGTGGGAATCCTTAATAGTTTGGGGAATTTCTTTTGTCCCCTGGCCGGGGGAGGGTAAGATTTATTTTTTTATTATTAATTAAAGTCCAGTTGGTAACATAACTATATATGTCATAGCTCCAGTGAAGGCTGGCTTCCAATCTGTCCCAAAGAGTTTATATCTGTCTGTGTGTCTGTCAGTAGTGAGTTATGAATGTAGTAAGGTTCCGGGAATTGTGGGAGTGTGTATTTGCATATTAAAAAAAAAAAAAGGTTGGGAATTTTCTGTCTGTGGGCAAAAATAATGTTCTACCACTAACAGATCTACTGGTGGGTTGTATGATATCAAAGACCTGTTATCTTTTCCCTCCCACAAAATCTCAAACTAAAACAAAATTATTGCAATGTCTTGTGTCCAAAAAATAAGCAAATAACAAGAAAACCCACTTGGTCAGCCAATTTAGCAAAGTTAGAATCATTTCAATAATAAATGAGCAATAAGTTGCCTTTTTTGACCCACTTCCTACAATTACCATAACTTTAAATGAGATTTTTCAGTTTCTTTCTGGATTGTCAGAATTTGTCTGCTGCAGGCAATGAGGCATGCAACCTTCAGGCTACTGAAGTTTCAGGGACAAATGTGACTTTCCAAGAGTCATTGCACCATTTGTGGACTTAAGGTAGTTAATCTTCTGAAATTGTTGGTTATTAAAGTAATTTGTGAGCCAGGTGTAGTGTATTGAATAAAAAAAGTTAATCATTCTCTAATTGGTATGATGGATTCCTATAATTAAATGATTCCCACCATCTCTAGATAGATATGGAGGGGAACACATGGTGTTCATCCAAAAGTCACAGTGTTCATCCAGCCTGGTTATTTTATTTATTTACCTTAATATAGTGATGGTTTCCAGTAGAAAGTTAGCAATAAGAAAGTGAGCAGGAGGAAAAAAAAAAAAGCTTTCTCTTGAACTGAATTACAATTGGATGCCCTAGGCATGATATCCTGACATTTGAAATCCCTTAGAGAGGCCCTTAACAAGCTTTCTTGAAGTATTGTGTCCTGGTTAAAAAAGATCTAGAGACTGACCATGGTGTCAGCTTTTCAAAGCTGAGGAGCCCCAAGAGATTTAGTGAACCAAGAAAAATGATTCATCAGTGTTAAATCTAGGTAAGGACTTTGTACTTTCTCCAATCACTAAAGAGAGAGTAAGGGATATGCACATGTGTATGTGCAGTAGGAACTTTTAAATTACTGAATTTTCTGAGATCAACATTATCATTTACAAAAGGAATAGATGACATTGGAAGGTAATTCCCCTAGCCTGCAAAGTTGATATATATAGGTCGTTCCTAAATAGACTATATAATGTGAAATAGACCTTGAAACTACTTTTTACTTTAACTTCAAATCTTCCTTACCAAATTAAGTTTGCACTCTACTAATATTCAGTTTTTACTGGGACTTATTTCTACTTTCTTTAGAATAAGGTAATATTGCCTAAACCTGAGTATTACATTCATCTTTGCAGATCATAATATCTGTAAAGTATTTAACAATGCCTTAGCATGTAGTAAGTGTTATATAAATGTTATTACCTTACCTCTATCACCAAAGTCTTAGTAAAAAAAGGAAGGAAATAATCACTTATTAATTACCTATGTGATGGACACTTTGTCTATTATCTCATTTAATTTTTACAACAACCCTGGGAGGTAGATGCTATTATTATACCTCTTTTACACCCAAGAAAACTGAAGCTAAATGACTTGCCCAGGATCACAGAACTAGTAAGTGTCTGAGGTTGAATTTGAACATATATATTCTTGAGTGCAGGTCCAGTGTCATATCTACTATAACAATTAGTTTCCTCCAAAGCCCACTGTACAAATTACTGAGATATTGAATGATCTGGAGTACTTAGTGAATGAAAAGTAAGTTATCTGACTAAAACTTTTTGAACATGTGAATAAGAAGTAAATTAATAACTGGCCAAAATTTTTTATATGAAGACATTACCTTACATACTTTTATACCCTCAATATGCCTACTTAATTCTAAAAAAGAGCTGTAGCTAGGGTAAGATAGTTGGGGCTTTTTCTGGGGTGCTACAATTTGGAGGTTTCTGGTAGCATTTTCAGTTTTTCACTAATACAGAAAAATAAGTGAACTTAATATTTGGTTATCAAGAATAACTGGATACAAATAGCAAGATACAATGACAGGGTGCCAGGTGAATTCCTTCTTTCTTATACTGGCAAATATCCCCACCCCCAACATAAAAACCTCCCCAGATGTATTTTAGGAAATGTGCCATGTCTTGACTGAGCACATTCTTATTACTTAAATCTGGTAATAGTGGCTACTATAAAACCTATGGTTGGTTCTCATTAAATACTTATTGACCAATTGATATACACCTGAATAGGCATCTGTTAATAATCATGAAAAAGTGTAACAATCAGAGTTATCTTCTAACTACTTATGTCACCTTGGTAAGTCACTTCACTTCTCTTAGCCTCAGTTTACCCATCTCTAAAATGAAAGATTGGACCAAATAATTCCTGATGTCCCTTCTAGCTATAGACCAATAATGCTATGATACTATAATCAGATGAAAATGAATTTTAGCAATAATAAAACAAAGTATTTATAAATTAGCCTTATAAACCAAGGCACTATTTCAGTCATCTTTTTTAGAAGTCTTTTAAAATCTGTTTTGCACCATCATTCTCAGGTTAACATAGAGCAAAGTACTCTTGTGCTTTCAATTTCCTTGGGAAAGTTATTAACTTATTTCCAAGAATTGTAAGACCTTTCTATTATGGTTTCACAAAAGACTGTCAGGTCTAAAAGATGCTACCTCTGGCTCGAAAATACAACCATATAACAAAAACAAACATTTATTGAGTTTCTGCTGTGTATAGAAAAGTGTGTTAGGTATTGGGAGAAATAGCAAGTGTAGATAAGACATTGTCCCTGGCCTAGAGAAATTAATATTTTAGTTTAAAAACTGCTAAGTGGTTTAGTTGGTAGAAAACAAGGCCTAGAGTTCAAATATGACCTCATATATATATATATATATATATATATATATATATATATATATATATACTAGCTGTAGGGCACTGGGCAAGTCACTTAACCCTGTTTGCCTCAATTTCCTTATCTGTAATAGCATCTGGAGATGGAAATGGCAAACCACTCTGTTATCTTTGCCAAAGAAACTCCAGATGGGATCAAGAAGAGTTATATGTGACTGAAATAATTGAACAATAACAAAACAAGTAAGGAATAAAAAACAAGTTCAGTTATAAAACATGCTGGTACATGGTAAGTTGGAGAACAATCACAGAGCCTAATACATACACAATTGAAATTAAAATAAGAAAGATCTGAATTTAAATTCTTTCTTGATGCTTGGTATGATGTGATCATGAGCATGTCATTTAATCTCTTCCACTCTGGCAACTTTCTAGAACTGTTTGTTTCAGCTGAGCTTTGATTTGGACTAGAGGGAGGTTCTTCACCAAGTGTTAGGCGAAGTCAGAAATGGAAAAGTCATTTTATCAGCAGGGAGATTTCATAAAGGAAACCTCATTTGAGTTGGACTTTGAAGAGCAGCTGAGAATTCAGCAAGCAATGTAGAGGAAGGAAACCTAGACATCCAGGTCAGTGAGATATTTATAAATCACTTTCAGGTTTATAAAGCACTTTATAAATATTCTCTCATTTGATCCTCACAACAACCCTGAGGAGTAAATGTTCTTAATATCCCCATTTTATAGATGAGAAAACTGAAGTCGACATAACTTAAGTGACTTGCTCATGGTCACACAGCTAGGAAGTGTCTGAGGCTGGAATTACACTCTGGTCTTCCTGATACCAGATCTATTTCACCCATTAGCTACACTGAAGAATAAGATTCATGACAGTTTGGGGATTGAGGAAAGGGATATTCAGTGAATAGTTGCTGGGAATTTGTAACATGCACCTCATCAGTCAACAAAAATGTATTAAGTGGCTGTGCTATGTGCCAGACATTGTGATAGATCCTGGAAATACAAAGACAAATGTAAACTTAGTTCTTGCCCTTCAGGAGCTTACATTATTCTACCAAGTGAGATAATTGTTAACAAAAAATTTACAAAACAAATACAAATACCCAAAAAAAAAAACCCAAAAAACAAATACAAATACAAGTAATTTGAAGAGAAAAAATACTAGCCATTGGAAATTGAAGAGGAGTTAAAAAAAAAAAAAACAACTTTATATGGAAGGTGATATTTGAGCTGATTTTTTTCCTGTTGCTTTGTTTTTCTTTTTATTATTTAGAACTTGACAAAGATCAATAATCATGAATATTTAAAAAAATAATCATGAATATTTTCATAGTCAAAGAACATTAAAAAACAGCAACAACAACAAAAAAGGACTTGAGTTGAATGTGGAAGGAAACTGGAGATTCTAAGAATTGGTAGTAATTTGATGGAGTGGCTTAGGATGAGAAGCAGAAGGAATATGTAGATATCCTTGAAGCTAAATTAACATTGATGGAATTATGTGAAAAGTAGGAAAATTCAAGTGAAAAAAGCAACAACACTTAAAAGCATCTACCAAAATATAGTTTGGTTTCCAAATGGTCCATAATCAAAACTTCTGATAAACTAAGTTAGTTAACCTAATGGAGGCAGAATTTTATAAAATTCCAAACTGGCCTTCAAACAACTGAATTAAAATTTATATGAAGGCATCACAATTCTGTTAGAGGAAATGAATGATAGGAAAAAAAGATTAAAATCTTAACTATATATCAGTTATATGTTTGCATCACACAATTATATTAATTTTTTTTAAATTTTATGTGTGTCAGACTCATCTCCTCGAGTGTATTTAAGTATTTTTAGGGAAGGAACAGTGCCTTATCCTTCCTTTGATTCTCCCACAGTGCCTATAGTATTGGTAGTCATAGATTAATAGCATTAAGAATTGTAAAACGTCAGTGATTATTTAGTCCAACTCCTTGATTTTATAGATTAGGAAACTGAGGACCAGAAAGATAAAGTCACTTGCTGAACATCACAAAGTATGACAAAGTCAGGATTTAAAGTTAAGTCCTCTGACTTCAAATTTAGTAGTTTTTCCAGTAAACTGTGATGTTATGTAATAGGTGCTCCACAAATATTTGATTAGGTAATTATTTAAAAAACTTGACCAAAATCACAAAAGCAAATTCATATCCTTAATTATTATTTTTCCCATACTTCTCTAATAAGTTTTCTTGATTTTCTTGAAATTTCTTTATTGTAATCCTAATTGCACTAATAAGACCCACTCAACTTTCTAGCCTTGAGACTTCAAAATAATATTATACAAGAAAACATGATTTTGGGTAAGTCTGTTGATTTCCCTGGGCCTCAGTTTATTTAAATTTGTAAAGAAGGATTGAACTAGGCACTACTTATGACACTGAGTCTGAGTTTTAAACAAAATACTAAAAATGATATTTAAACCCCACACATTGTTTCAGATGATGAGACTTACTTTCTGATTGATGAATTGTCTTCCATATAGTCACATAAACAGTATTAGAGCCTAAAATTTAAATTTATGTTCTTTGAACATAAGGATAGAGATAGAGAAAGGACCTGTAATATAGGTCATATTCTCTACAACTTAAAATCTTTAAAAAGTTGACTAGAACCCTGAGAAACTACAAGGTTTATCAAGGGGTAAATATCTATCATCTGTCAAAGGTGAGACTTGAATCTAGGTTCAGCTCTATTCACTAAACCTTGCTACCTCTTCTGCCCTTGAACATTGTTACAGCACAATCAATTTTTATTAAAGTGCATTCTGGTCCAGTAAAATTTCTACTATACCAGGCTGCTTTAAACTAAGGGAGTTCTCAGAGTAGTATTTTAGGCAGACACAGTCATGCATGACTTTTTCTCCACTGATTTGAGCCTCAAAACATGGCAATTTACAGTAGCATATAGGGTACAAATAGTGCTAAAGTTCTGTATCCTGACAACAGGAGAAAGGAAAGGTAGGGACGTCCTAGAAAAGCATGGTCCTCAATAATTGATTTTATCATAGCTCCAGAAAATTACTTTGACTGACAAAGTGATAAAGTTGATTTGGTTTTTACTACACCTGGCTTTTCTCCTGAATTCAGTTATGAAACCACACTTCAGTGTCAAGGTTTTGATGAAGTTAGCTTGTACTGTGCTCAAGAATCGTTGCAAAGATGGAATTTCCCATTATTTAACAGAAGACAGAATATCCCCAGGCATATTCTCAGAATCTTAGATTTGGAAGAAACCTCCAGAAGTCATTTAGTCTAGCCTTCTCCCACCATCAGTTAGAGCAATTTTAAATGGAATGATGAGTGTCTCTTATATTCTTAAAGATTACCAAGGAAAAGTGAATCCATAGTTTCTCTCCCCTCCCTACTTTATTCATTGCAACACACAACAAAATTTATATATTGGAAACTTTTTCTATGGCTACATTTAAGCTCATTTCATCTTTATCCCTTAGTAGAGATAAAGAATAGTTACTGCCACTCTCTATATAGTAACTTTTCATTCTAAGGAAGAGTTATTATAATAATTCTTAAGCCATCTCTGATACATATTAAGTACAATGGGATCTCACTATAATGGGGTCCCCTGTGCCTATTTTGTGACTGGTTTATCATACTATAATTAAACTGAATTCAGTATGCATTTATCAAAAATTACCATGGGCTAGATATTTAATGGAAAGTAGGTTGGCTTTAAATTTGGGTAAACCTGAATTTGGATCATACCTATAAAACCAACTAGTTGTGTGATCTGGGCAACTTTTAAACTTTCGAGTGTTCGAAGAACCTCTCTGAGATTCTATCACAGTTAGTTGCTAAGCAGCATCAGTGGTAGAAGTTTCTACACTTGGAGTTTCCTACAGTAATGAAATAACAGATCTAGACCATTAAAAAAAAGAAGGGAAGAAGGAAGAAAAAGAGGAAGAAAGGAAGGAAGGAAAAGAGGGAGAGAAGAAGGAAGGAAGGAAGGAAAGAAGAAAGCAAAGAAGGAGGGAAGAAAGAGAGGGAGGGAGGAAGGAAGGAAGGAAGGAAGGAAGGAAAGAAGGAAGAAAAATAAGAAAAAAAAGGAAGAAGGAAGGAAGGAATAAAAAAGAGAAAGGAAAGTAGAAAAGAGAAAGGAAAGAAGGAAGGAAGGGAAAGAAAAAAAGAAAATAAGAGAAAAAAATGCCACTATGGTATGGATTGAAAATTGAAAGAAAAATATGAAACATCCCCTTTCCTCAAGAAACCTATATTCTATTGGGAAGAATATAAATCAGACTGTCTTAGGGCTTTAAGAGTTAGAGTTGAAAAGGATCCCTAAACCTCTTGCTTTTTCAGATGAAAGAAAAATGAGGCCTAGAGATGTGAAATTTTTTGCCTAACATCACATAGGTGGCAAATTCCAGATCTGGGATTTGAACCCAGGTCATGTGATTTCAGATTCAGTGTTTTTTAATTATATTTCATTAATAAGGTCCTTCTCTGAGACTAGTCCATCAACAAACATGTTTTTTTTTGAGAGCTAATTACATACCAGAAACTGTAAATCAAATCCTTTTCAATAAAGACCCACAATAGTTTTGTATTATTACAAACAAGAAATGCTTTTGTGCTAATAAGAGATAGTTCCAGTCCCTCTTAAATCATAATTTGTAAAACAAGGTTTTCATGAATATATTCTTAGCTGCTTCTAAAGGACTCATAAAAATTACCTGTTCAGTCAAAAGTACAATTTGGTTTTTCCTGTGTTGCAGAAAATTTGAGAAATATGGCATTTCAAGATGTGTCCAAAGAAATGAGCCATGTTCCTTCATTTACATCAGGGCTCAGTTCACCCCAACCCCACCTTGTGCTAGCTGTGTAATCTTGATCAATTACTTAATTTTTTATTGCCTAAGTTTTCTCAATTCTAAAATTTAGAGTGATAACATCTACCTTCCAGAGTTTTTGTGACCATCGAATGAGATAACATTTGTAATTTAGCACAGTGTTTGGCACATAGTAGGCATTATATAATGTTAGTTCTTTTTGCTAATTTTGCTATAATTGCTATAATTATTTTTATTACTCTTGTTGTGTCAGTAGATGTGTGCACATACATAATACACCTGCATACGCATTCAAGATAATAGTGCCATTTTTCCCTGGAAAATATGGAAGAATGCAACTGCATTTCAATTGCTCAGGAAAGATATTTTTCAATAATATTTCTTAGTTGTAAATAGAACTGTGCGGGAATCTTGTTGAAGTCAGTAACTACAAGAATTATTCTGTTGCCCTTTAGGAGAATATACTTTTTTGATGAACAAATGCTCCCTTTTATTTAGCTTTCATTTAAAAAAGTTAGAGTTCTAAATTCTCTCCCTGCTGCTCCTCTCCCACCCATTGAGAAGGTAAGCAAAATGATATCAATTATACATGTGAAGTCATGCAAAACTTATTTTCATGTTAGCCATACTGCAAAAAGGCAAAAATAAATAGTTTAAAAAGGATGCTTCAATCTGTACTTGGAGTTCATCCAGTCAATAGTATTTTTTTTTTAATTTGGGTTTCTTTGGAATTGTCTTAGATCATTATATTGATCAGAGTAGATACTTTTTCAGTTGATCATTACAGAATAGCTGTTGTACAATATTGTGCACAGAATTTTCTTGATTCTGCTTATTCTTAATGAGTTCATGTGAATCTTTTCAGAATTTTCAGAAACTATCCTGTTTGCCATTTCTGATAGCACAAAATTATTCCATCATAATCATATGCAACAATTTGTTTATCGATTCCACAATTGATGAGCATCTTCTCAAATTCCAATTCTTTGCCACCATAAAAAGAAGTGCTATAAATATTTTTGTATATACCTTTTTAAAAATTTGATATAAGCCTACTAGTGGTATTGCTGGGTCAGAGTATGTTTACTTTTATAGTCCTTCAAAAATAGTTTCACATTGTTCTCCAGAATGCTTGGACCAGTTTACAACTCCACCAGCTAGTGGAGTTGTAGTGTTAGTATTAGTGTACCTGTTTTTCTATATTCCCTCCAGAATTTATTATTTTCTTTTTCTGTCATGTTAGGCAATCTGATGGGTATGAGGTGATATGATATGAGGTCAGGATTGTTTTAATTTGCATTTTTATAATGAATACCAATTTAGGGCATTTTTTCATGTGACTATTGACAACTTTGATTTCTTTTTCTGAAAACTTCCTGTTCAAATTCTTTGGCCATACAAGCTGCATTTTAAATTAACTGAATATTTTAACAGTTGCCAATTTATAATCATTTCTATTCCTTGAATTCAGATACTAAGTAGGGAAAAAAAGAAGAGAAGCATTTGAGCTGTTATTATAATTAGAAAGATACCTCCCTTTTCACTTTCCTCTCATTTCTTTCACTTGCAAATTCTGAACAGGGGGCTCTTCTTTAAGAAAAGGTTAGGCCTGTTCTTTAGTAAGAATTGTTCTTAGCTTTTATCTTTGCATTACCAGTTCCAGACACACTGCATGATACATACTAGGGACTAAATAAATGATTATTTAAAGGAGGGAGAATGCATACAGGAAATAATGGAGCTGTTCATTGATTAAGACAAAATTAATGATATTAAAAGGTGAATGGTTTTAGGGTGAAATAACCCTGGGTCATAATATTGAAAAATGCTGAGTATATTTGGGGTTATAAAATCTAACCCTTTCATTTTTCATAGATAAGGAAATAGAAAATTTCAAAGATTAATTAAAGGAATGATTTTAACAAGCAAAGTTATTTATGGCTCTGTGCTAGGTTCTAGGAATACAAAGGCAAAAACTGAAAAATTCCTCAACGAATTTACATTCTAATTGAAGAATAAAATAGGTACATATCTAAGCAAATGCAAAAACTACACAAAATAAATACAATTATTTCAGCAAATGTCTCAGCATTTAGTATGTGCTAAGTGTTGGGGATACAAATGTAAAAAGTGACAGTTCCTGCTCTTTTGGAATTTCTATTCTAATAGAAGAATACAATACATTTAAGGGAAGAGTGTAAAGGAAAGCTCTGGTCTAAGAAGTCACAGAGATAATGAGTTTAAATATTTTACATGCTATGCCCGCAGCAGGGAGCAGATAGGTATCATAGTAGATAGAGTGCCAGGCCTACAATTAGGAAGACTCATCTTCTTGTATACAAATTTAGCTTCAGATATTACTAGCACTGTGATTCTAGGCAAGTCACTTAACTATGTTTGCCTCAGTTTCTTTATCTATAAAATAAATTGGAGAAGGAAATGGCAAAGTTCTCCAGGACCTTTTCCAAGAAAACCCCAGATGGGGTTACAAAGAGTCAGATATGACTGTAAAATGACTAAACAACAAAATGCTCAGAGCAAGAATTAGAAATTGGGAGGTGGAAGAAAGGAAGAAGATATTAATAAGCAGACTTGCTGAGATGGCCTGGGAGAAATATAGTGAAGGGAGAGCACCAACAACTTAGTTTCTTTTGTTACCTGTGGTAACCAAAGACTGAGCTCACACAGATTTAATCCCATTCTGTAAGACTTGCTCCTAAAATTTCAATTTAATTTCCTTTCTCTTATTGCCACCACCTGGATTAATCCATCAAAATCACCTAAATAAAACTCAGATACAGAATGTGTCTAGGATGTTGCTGATGTGGCAGAAGAGTGCCCAAATCTTATACAGGTACTCAAAGTACCATAAGATCATTGGATTCAGGATAGTCTTTATTTCTCTCTTCAGAAGATTTATAAAAAAAAGCTTAGTACTCACTAGAGTCCATGAACAAATTCAGAAGTATGAAGCTCCTAGCTTCCCAGTTCTCTACCTTCGCTCAAAGGGAAATAAGGACAGGATCGCTATTTGGATAATTAATTTTAATGAAGGGCAGTTATGTGGTGAGGAGAATAAAGTGCCAGTCTTAGAGTCAGGAAAATTCATCTTCCTGAGTTCAAATCTGATCTTAGATACTTATTGTGTGACCTTGGGCAAGTCACTTAACCCTGTTTACCTCAGTTTCCTCATCAGTAAGAAAAGGCATTGGAGAAGGAAACATTCAACTATCTATGCCAAGAAAATCCCATATGAGGTCACAAAGAATTGAACATGACTGAAAATCTGTACAACAAATTCTAGTGACTCCTTTCCCAGAATTCTACCATTCTTCCCAATCTCTTAGGATCACTCTGTACTTTAGACTACCCCAAAGGGTAAATATGTTTTAGAGCTTTCTGAACAAACAATAGTTTTTCTCATCAAACTTACATTGCCTGAATAACTTATTAGATTCACTCTTATAATAGACACTGTGCAAGAACAATGTGGTCTATCTTTTTACTTCTGCAAAAAATAGTATAAATAGTATAAAGCAAGAAATTTATTCTTTCTCTGGAAGGTTCCATACTTGAACTTTCAAACTCAGGAATTCTTGAACTGGGAAGCAACTTTTTTTTTTTTTTTTTTTTTTTTTTTTACCCCCTGAGGTAATTGGGGTTAAGTGACTTGCCCAGGGTCACGCAGCTAGGAAGTATTAAGTATCTGAGTCTGAATTTGAACTCAGGTCCTCCTAACCTCCAGCACTCTATCCATAGCACCATCTAGCTGCCCCTTGGAAGCAACTTTTAAAGCTGGTGTTCTTCAAGAAAATTCCCTTCTGTGCTAAAAGGCTGGATTATATTATTATGTTACCTTAATATAAAAGTGTCCAATATGTGAGCCACATGCAGCTCACAGCATTTCTGTGTATGGTATGATCTAAATTAAAACTGAATGGGAAACATTTCACAAATTAAATTAAAATGCAATAAAACATAAACATTACATTTTAAACCTAAGTTAATATGTAGCCCACTGCTATTCTTCTGTACAGATCGGTAGCCCCTTTTCTATTTGAGTTTGACACTACTGATTTGAAGAATTTATAATCTTAACTTTTTCCCTTCCCCACACATGATGGTACAGTTTAGAAACAACATGCTTGAGTTCTCTTCTCAGACTCTGTAAGCACATGTCTACCATGGCCATGTACTTCTGTTGTAAATCATCACTGTTGCTCCCAGAAGAAAGGGAGAGAAATAATACCCTTGTGCCCCACATTTTACTTAGGAAGAATATGCATGGTATAGAGTGAAGTTCAGATTTTAAAAAGCAGTGTTCTCCAGAGCTGAGAAATCTCAAGAATTACATCACTTTCCTTCTATGGGCCAGGAGGAAATGCCACTGAATTTCAATCAACCAATCACTTGTACTATAACTCATTTTATATGGTGGCTGGTACTTGAAAAATGTCAAAAAATATTTAATCAAGTATTTTTCGGCATTCTTTATGACAGTTAAGTCTATTGCTGCTCTGTTGCTATATCCCTAGCTTCTATGAGTCAACTGAGCTAATAAAGGTAATGGTAGCCTCAATTTACTATATGGCAAAACATATAAGGGGAAGAAGCAACCATTTACATAATGTCTACCTTGTGTCAGACACTTAAATGATTTTACAAATACTCTCTTATTTGAGTCTCACAAACAATTCTACTAGGTAGGTGCTATTATTGTCCCCATTTCACAACTGAGGAAACTGATGCAGAGATTGACTTGCCCAGGGTTACAATATGGGTCAGGATTTCCTGTCTCTAGTTCCCATACTCTATCCACTAGGCTATCAGCTACTTCTGAATATATAAAGATAGATTGGGACAGAGAATAACAATATAAAAGAAGAGTATACATTAATACCATGAAATACTGAAGACTAGAGGAGGCAGACCGCATTTAATAGTCAGCAGTTTTGCCTGACATATACATGTAGACAGAATGATAGATAGAAAGAATTTTGGATTTCAAACCAAAGGACATGGGTTAAAATTCTACTTTTACTTATTATTTGATCAACTTTGGACAAATACTTTTACCTTTCAGGACTTTGATTTCTTCATATATAAAATTAGGTGAGGATGGAGGATGGGGGAAGAGGGGCTAATTGACCATTCTTGCCCTAGTGATATTTCTAGTAGCTTGCTTCCCTCATTTGGCATCAAACTCCTAAATTTGAGACTTCTTTTTTATTTTATGCCCTCCTGCATCTACCCATCTAGACCCCTTTATTGTGGACATTCTGATAAACCAAATTCTTGACCTGGCCTAGCCCTGGTTTTTTTGTTTAGATCCCAATTTGGAATCTGACCTGCTTTTCTACAGTTGGTGGGATTTCTGTCAGGAGCACATGTTACTGCCCTCCTCCGAACCATTTCTGGAGATATGATAGTCACCTGGTTAAATTTTATACTGATTACTGTATTTCAATATTTTCTGAAAACTTTGAAATTAAATCTAACCATTGCTTTAAGGAGAAAAAAAAATTAGCATCTTTTTCTTCAGATTTCCTTTCATTTATTTCACAATACCAGCAGCATTATGTTGTCAATTATAGTCAATTATGTTAATATTATGTAAGCACCCAAGGTATGTCAGCTGTACATAAGAGCAAGAGTATTTTAGGGAAAGTGAAACACAAAATTAAAGTGAAATGTATTTTTAAAGCATCACTCCAATCCCTGCTATCCTGAGACAAAATTATTGCCTCACCATTCACTGAAATCAAAGCTCATTTTCTGTCATTCAAGGCAATTAGGGGTTTCTGAAAGATTCCTGATGAACAGCACTGGAAACTTGTGGTCTCATTTAGACACAGAATGTGTTTGTGCAGTAAATGTTTCCTTTCAGATCTGTCTTCTCACTTGGAGAAGCTTCACCTGTACTTTATCATGATAAACCAATACTTTTTTTTTTTTTTTTAAAGGAGACCATATTTCTTAGTCTTCTAGAGCTTATAAGCCCTCGTGAATGTGGGTTCAATTCTATTTCTCTTGCTTCGAAGGGTTATTGTTTCTACTGTTTCTTATTTCACATGCCTATGGGAGGATGTTAGGACTAGAATAGGGATATTAGCAATTAGTCATTATTGTAGTTGTTCATTCAGACATTGCTTCTCTCTCCTTGTGCTCCAGAAAATACCAAAAAAAAAAAAAAAAAAAAGCATAGATAATTATGAATAGACATGAATGACTTCTGCAGAATTCTGGCCCTGATATATCATCTATGTCTACATTGATATTCTATTTTATATATCCTATAGCCACAGTCACTCAGTAAATAAGTGTTAGAGATAGGCTTTCAACTTTGGTAAACTCTTGTCAGTCCTCTATATATCAGGGCTTCTTAATCTGGAGTCTATAAATGACATCAGGAAGGTGATGGCATGACCTGTAAGTGAATTGGATTTAAGTAAAGGTAGGCTGTGCAGAGTTACCAGACTCACTTTTTCCTCTGGAGCCATCTGGATGCAGTGGCAAGATACAGTTCAGGGTGACTAGGGATGGTTTTTGATGAAGTGGGAAACGTTGATCTTTAAAAACAAAAAGATTATATAAATAGATGAATATATATTTTATTAAATGTATATATTGACTATATTATATAATACTTACATATAACATGTGTTATAATATTTAAATGGATATTTATAGAAATAGATTAGAGTAAAAATGTTAGAATCTAAACAACATTTATTATTAAACACAGAATGATTATAGGATGAAGCTATTTGTTCAACTTGATCACCTCATATACCATATGTTTATTAAAAAAGAAAGTTCTTTTATTATTGTAGTATTGCCCTTTTGTTTTAATAAAAATTTAATTCAAAAACATTTGTTCAGCCCATTCACTTACCAGTCTTTTATTAAATGCTTTCTATGTGCAAAATATTGTGCTAGGAGGTATATAAAATTATATAATAGCCCCTATCTTCATGAAGTTTACTGAAGAGAGGTATTATATAATGCAAACAAAAAATTCCATAATTATAAAATAACAGTAATCAAGAATTGAAAACTTACAAGGACTATGAATCTAGAATCAAAGGCACCTCAGATGCATCATGGCCCAGCCCCCTTATTTTACAGGTAAGAAAACCAATACCCATGAAGATTAAATTATTCATCCAGTGTCTCACAAAGAGTCAGCATCAAATACAGAATTTGAACCTAGATATTCTGCCAATGAATCTTGGCCTCTTTTTCCTGTGCTTCCTACTTTTAAGATTTTTAATTTTTTGTGTGGAAAGAACAAAAGTGATCATGGGGAAGCTTAACCTCTTTTAAAAATGCAAGGGTTTTTTTTGTTTGTTTTTTGTTTTTTTGTAAAGGCATGGACATATTTGAGATGAGATTTTGATGAGATCCTGAGTAACCAGGTACAGTTGGCAGAGAAGAATTCAAGTATTGGTGGAATCGCTCCCTGAGGCAAGGACAGAAGGGCACTGAGATCAATTTAATCTTATAGTCCTACCCTCTGTGGAGGATAGCCTCACCTTGCTATGTCCACTCAGAAATCTGAGTTATGTCAAACCCCTGAAGGTTAACTTTCTCCTATAAATCTATTTGTGCCTCACATCATCTTTGAATCTCTTTTGGGTCAGTCCACCAAATGTCTTGTGGTGTTTCCTCACCTCTCTCCTGTGTCACATGGTTTCTCTCCTCTCTCATCCCCTACCATGCTTCTATATTTTATTCCTTCTCCTTCTTGCTAACTCATGCTAAATCACTTTTGCTATGGGCATATTCCAACCTCATGGGGTGTTCCTTTTCTCCTGGTTTATTGTGAGTTCCACTAGGGAACTTATTTTTTCCATAATTAATTGTTAAAAACCCTTTTTCTTGTCAATAATATGCTCTTAACTCTATTTTATATTTACCACTCCTGACGCCTATTATATCTCATTTTGTCCGTAACCTGTTCTCATAAATAAACCTACCTTTTGCCAAAGAGAATGTCCATTGTGAACTCTTGACATGACCAAACCCCAATATTTGGTGGCTATAATCTCATCATTTGGTGCCAAATCCCAAACACATCATTTGGAAGGAGGAATTGCTCTCCTAAGTCACATCAATTTGAACTCAAATCTTTGTCTCTGGTTCTCACGTTCTTTCTATTAATCTATTAGATGTAGAGCTAAAAAGCTCCTTAGAAGTCTGCCCAAATTGTAAGTAGAAGAAGGGATTTTAACTCAAATCCTCAGACTACAAATACAGTCTTTTTTCCAGTGTCCCAAGAGCTTGGTAATATTCTTTTTTCCTCAGTACACTTTAAGGATTGGTTTATTAGATTAGCTATACAGTTGGAAATCCAGAAAGATAAATTTCAAGAGGAGGAAGCAGTGGAAGAAACAAGAGCTCTTGGTTAACCAGGAGCAAAGAAGCAGCTGTCTGTGTGAGTAGGAATGGGGTAGAGTCATGGCACTACAGAGAGGGAGGGCTGCATTGCAGGAAAAAAACCAATGACCCTGTGTATGTGTTGCTAAATAAAAGGGATATCCAGCTTTTCACAAGAACCCATACTATATATAATAGCAATTTCTCATGCCACTGAAAGGTGTGAGGTTCTCTTTTTTCAGGGTAATCTGATGTTTTGCCCAGGAAATGGCAGGACCAAGAGAATAGCAAACATTTAAGACCCAATCATTGTCTCTGACTGGATTCCAGATTTATCTCTTTTCTTTTAGCCTTATCTGATGCTATTTAAGTCACATTATCTCTTTATGTGATCCCTAACATAGGGGCTAACAGGAGCATCACCTTTATTCTGGTTCAAGGTGGAGCATAGCTGTGAATTAGGTCAGGTTTGGTTTACACTCATTCAGCTTCCTTGTTCTGTGATGTGCCCCATTAGTAATCTCATTCTCACTCTGCTTGTCCTATTACTTTTCTATCTGCTGCTTGAAAAAATCTACTTCTAGACCTTTCACCTACACTAAGGTATAGGGATTGATAAATTATTTCAGTGTTTATAGTATTTGCATTTTAATGAATTAAAGAGTTAGCTTAAAGGGATGAACTTCTGATAGTGGAATTACATACTGCTGCCAGTGGGTGGGAAAGATTTTTTTATGGTATGGGTATCTTCCCAATCCTATTAATCATGCCTTTAGTAATCCAGCATACTCCTGGGTTATCTATTGGGTTTTTATGTCCAGACAATGCTTTTCAATGGAGATATAATTATCATCAGAAAGGAAATAGGAACTTAATAAATGCTAGTCAACCTTCTGACTTTATCTTAGTGTACAGATAGAAGATCTGAGAGTTCATTAGAAGAGAACAATTAGTGAAGATGGGGCCATGAAATGGGCTTTTGAGTCAGTGGACCCGATTTTAAAAGCTGACTCTGCCCTTTCTTACCTTGGGCTGATTACTTGCCTACTTTGGGTCACAGTTTCCTTGATAACCTTTTGAGTCATTTGCAATTTTATATCTTTGATTCTATTATTCTATATTTTCCCAAAAAATTTTCCTGTGAAATATATGCATATATGTTTATATGTGTATAAATATACACATAGACATACAAAAATGTGTGTACATAACTATATGCATACATCACACATAGCATATGTGTGTATAGCCATATATGTGCATACAAGTATATTCATGTGTATATACTTATATACACATGTGCAATTATATATCTAGCTACATATACATATGGTAGTATCTCTTTTTTCTTCTGACAGATGGGGATTTTACTAGCTGATATTAAAAATATGAAGGGGAACTTTTTTCATCTCTACAGGCTCAATTTCATGCTATTTTAAAGTCAATTAAAAGGTTGCATTTATCTTCTCCCAATCATTAACTATTTGGTCAATTTAGAATATAGTGGAAAATACTATCACTTAATTTGTTCTGTTTTTCCCCCCACATTTTGTTTATGGAAAGATTTGGACATTTTTAGGTATAAATTTTTAAGCATTTTTAGGATATCAGAAAGGTATTTTATATTACTCTTAATAGGCTCAGGACGTAATAAGAAATAAATTTCTGTCTTATGAAGAAAGGGGGAGAAAAATAGTTTTTAATCTCTCAAACTTTTGCCTTCCTAAATCAGTTTAAGGTGACCAGACATGCCAGTTTCATATAATCTTTGCAAAGTAAGCAGATATATTAAAGAAACCTTACACAAGAACAAAGATCTTGTTATGGTTTTATGAAGAAATTGAAAAATGAAGCATAATTTAAATGACTAAATCACTCATCAAAGTTTTGAAGGCATTTTATTGATTGTGCTGTCACAGAATAATTCTTATTTGCTTTTCAGTTTGCCTATAATTTGTCATATAGATCCTGGATAAAAGTCAACTTGCAGTCTGATTCTATTGCAGAACAAGATAAGGGACCCTCCTCTCTTTCCCATCCACTGAACAGAATCCATGCTGTTATCTAAGAACTTGCTTAACATGCTTAATATCAAGATTTTTGTTTTGTTTTGTTTTGTTTTGTTTTAAAGAGTAACAGTTTTTCTCCTTTAAAATAAGATCTTTATTGAAGAAGTGTCCTCTGCTTGATTCCAGAGTCACTTTGCCTAGCTTTTAGAAGTGTGTGAAAAATTGAGAAACTGATATCACCGTTCCCACTCCCACTTCTTGAACCACTGACTGGCCTCCTCCAAATTGTCATTGATTGCTTGATTCTATTATATAGGCATGTCTTTATCAATGTATGTCCATTTGCTATGCTTAAAAGATGTCCTGGATTCTGAGTCATGTACTAAAAATAGTACATGGTATTTTAAAGATACCATTACTTTACTTATTACTGCTGGTAAATTAAACCAAGACAATTCAGTTCACACATCATACACACATAGTCACACACATGAGCTGTGGCATTGTAGTCTGAATGATCAGAAGACAGTGTGGCCCCGAAACCTGAAGAAGCATATTACCCCTTATAATATATTTTTATATTTTTATTAAAATTTATCATCATAATCCCTGTTTTCTTTAAACATAATCACAAGATTTTGAGGCTATAATACTTAAACATTTTTCTGTCCCCTGACTCTCTCTATCTTTCCCTTTCCTTCTTCCCTCCCTTTCTTCTTCTCTCTTTCCATTCCTTCCTTCCTTCCTTCTTTTCTTCCTTCCTTTACTTCCACAGCATTATGACAATAAAAACTTCACAAATATTTGTTGAATGAATTAGAAAAGAAATGGTGGTTCCAGCAGTCACATTTTTAACTAGCACAGTATCAGGTTCTGTGAAGTCCTGACATTCCATTTTAGTTTGGACTCTGTAGATGACCTTCAACTACATCATTTTATTTCCTATCTTCTGTTTCTCCACCTGTGAAAAATAATACTGCCTTACCTCTCTTGAGGCATGAGTAGTGGCAAGATTAATTAATGAATGTAGTAAGCAAGAGACCCCCAACTCATCTATAAAATCATCTTGGCTTCCCCAGACCAGTGTGTATTACAAATCATATTAGAGGGTAATTAATATAATGTCCAGTTTAACAGAAAAGCGTTCATTCAAATAGAAAGAATATTTGAAGGGAATTCCAGTTACAAGACATAACAATCTACATGCTCTTCTTGGGTCAGTAAAAAGCTTATCTATTAGCAGCTGAGTGAGTTCACAAATCATAGCCTACCTCTTCTTACTGTTTTAAAATGGCAATTATAAATCACTTCCTACACTGCACAGAAATGATACTTTGCCAGATGGTGGGAGGCATGAGCCTGCATGACTGACCACTGCTATAAGAAGTTATTAGAGTCCCCTAAAAACCTTTGCATTAAATACTACACCTTTTCTCAAATAAATCAAATAATCTAAGAAGAGCTAAATACTTGTGGGATTTTTTCCTTATTACATTCTCTTGTAATATGATGACAACTAACATTCTGCATCCTCATCTGTGAAATATGGAGTTATTCTGACCTACTTCAAAGATTTACTAACATAATAAATATCACATTTGGTTTCTAAATGGGCATGAGATCATTGAATCAGAGAACTATCTGGCAGAGACCTTGGAAGGTCATCTAATTCATCCCTTTGCTTTTCAAAAGGACTGCACATTTTATTACTCTTCAAGTTAAGATCGCCAATGTAAATTCCATAACTTATGCAGAAAATCAGGCTAATATTGAGCAATTATCCTCAGTAGGAAGTTATCCCTTATAGCTAATTAAAATTGTTTTAGATTGAGTCCCTCAAATGAAATAACCAAGTCCCCCCCCCTTTTTTTTTTTTGGAGGGAGGTGAGGTGGGGTGATGGGTAGAGGGAGAAGATAGTTTAAACCTGTTATTTTTATCAGTATGGAGACCTCAGTTCTAGTTTGCAAATGCCCACAACTAAGGGAGAACAGCAATTTATATGAATCTTATAATCATAAAAGCAAGAGAGGTTAAAATGATTTATATAACTTCAGACATGTGCCATAAGCTGGACTTGAATCTAAGTGCAAACACTTTAAGGTTTGCAAAATACTTTACAAATATCTTGTTTTATCCTCATGATGATCCTGGGAGGTTGGTTCTATTATTATTCCTATTTTATAGATGAGGAAACTGAGGATCAGGATCACCCAGATGGTATCTGAGGATAGATTTTAATGTAAGTGTTGACTCCAGGTACATTATTCTATCTACTGAAACACCTGCCTGCCCTAACTACACTAAGTCCAAGGCAGACTTTTTAATCACTACACAATATTGCCAATCTTGTACTTTGTATAAAATTATTAAATTCTTCTTTTGTCTCATTTGAAAAACCTCAGACCTCAACTAATTTTAGTCATTGTTTATTTTCTTTAGATTGTGTTACCTTGTGATTCTTTTTTTTTTTAAGCTTTTTATTTGTATAACATATGTATGGGTAGTTCCCCAACCTTGATCTTTACAAAGCTTTCCAATACAAATTTTACCCCCAGTCCCCTC